>JBBPOM010000381.1:0-28385 GCA_038091455.1 Leccinum uliginosum
CTTGAGGATGTGTACACGCAACGGATGAAAAACGGGCGACTAAGTTGGGGGCAGTGTCGCACCAATACGCCTGAACATCCAATCAACGATCCGGCGAGCAGAACGAGGCACTCAGTGGTGACATGGCTCTTCTCCAGGCTCTCACCCCCCCCCTAGCACAGCTCGGAGCCGGAACTGAAGAAAACGCAACGCCCAAAATTCCGTGGATCACCATGAGAGGCAAAAGCGGGCAGAGGTGCGCCGCGAAGAAAAAGCAGGGATGACAGGTGTGCAGTGCCATCGGATCTGTGCCGAGCTGTTGGGGCCGCTACTCGAGTACATGGGCAGAAGTGTTGAACGGCGGTACAGCGCACGCGTTTCGCAATAAGAGGCAGTGCAGAAACACAGGTGTACGACTCAAAAGTTTTGCCGGAGCCCGAACGAGTCGTAAACTGTTCAACTGTGCACTTCATTCATTCTACTTATCTGTTGGTCGACAGACTGCCAAGTGACTTTGTGACACTGGTGTCGGTGTCTAGCTTCAAGGCCGCCGCGCCGCGCCGCCCAGGAGAAAAAAGAAATGACTCAGTTCGGACGAAGCCATCGGGTGACTTCTACTTCCGCTGGCACTCCATTACGTCGTACTACATATCACAGGTCGACGGGCGCTCAGGTCGGCTCAAGGCTGTACCCGCCGCATCTTAGATGACACCAACGTGCATGGCCATCCATCATTGTCCCAAATAAACGGCTACTGTAGTAGTGACCGTGCCGCCAAATTGGCTGCAGGATGTCAGTCTTCATACCGGACTTCTCTCGTGCAGCCGTCCTTCACGGAAACTAGCCATCGCACGCAATGCTCACAATACTCCTGAGGCAATAAAGTGACGCTAATGTCTCAGTCGTTGGGATCGTACCTCGCTGCTTACCTTATCTGCCGTCATGTACGTCGCATCTCTCCATTTCTCTTTTTATCACCACATCCTTTGCTCTCTAGATTACAGGACCGTCATCCCCCATATGGTTCTTTTGTGTACCTTTCGCCGGTCTTGTGAGTGCGGATCTGCGTTAAACTTAGGTCAACGTCGGTGAGAGCCACAGTATCAAGATGTGGCGCCGCCTCGCGAGGCATTTTCCGGCATAGCATCAGGTTCAAGTCGGCAACAGCAGGCAACCCTCCTGCCATCGGAACGGCACCTGTGGGGGAAGCCATAGATCACAACTTGGCTTGTGTGTATATAAAAGAAACAGAAATGTGCTGAGTTGCCACATAGAAATTCACCCTGTCCCCTCCTCCAGTGACACCTGGGATGTTCCTGTTGTCTATCATTGCGACTTCGCTATTCACCCTCTCCAATGGGTTGAGGTTCCCCACTTCTTTGGACTCTGGACCAGCACCCTTCGAAGAACCGGTCAATGAGCTGGCAAACGTGCTGGGTCCTGTCAGCAAACTACACATCGTGAACAAGGTCATCGCACCAGATGGATTCAACAGAGTGTAAATTGATGTGTATTTTTGCATTGCGATCCACTCTTGACCATTTGGGCTTAGAGCGACCCTCGCCAATGGTGTATTCCCTGGCCCATTAATCCAGGCCAAGAAGGTGAGCTCTTCGATGGTATTCCGATTGGTGTACTCATATACCTTTACAGCATGATGATTTTGTCATTCAAGTTCTTAACGAGCTCACAGACGCCAACGAGCTTGTGGAAACTAGTATCGTAAGCGTTATGTCAGAATCCGCACACTCCGTCTTCACTATCCCCCACAGCATTGGCACGGGATGTTCCAGCACAAGTCCAACTGGGCTGACGGTGTTGCATCTGTCACTCAGTGTCCACTTCGTCAAAACGAAGCATTTACGCACCGGTTTAACGCCAAGGGTCAGACTGGAACGTATTGGTACCACTCCCATTATCAAACACAATATTGCGACGGAGTCAGTGGGCCATTGGTTATCTATGATCCTCACGACCCTCTAGCATATTTGTACGATGTTGATAATGGTGAGTTCATATCAATCTTATCCATACATACTTTCTATCTTACACTACAAACAGCAAACACAGTCATCACACTCTCCGACTGGTATGCATCTCGTGTCCAACGGAAAGCCTCATGCTGACCTCGGCTTAGGTACCACTTATCCTCTCTCATCCTTGCCAATGTGACTGGTGGAGTGGAGCCAAACTCGACGCTGATCAACGGTCGTGGTCGCTATCCTGGCGGACCTGCCACTGCGCTCGCGGTCGTCAATGTCAAGCCAACGCTACGATATCGCTTCCGCATCGTTTCCATGTCTTGTAGCCCTTCTTTCAACTTCTCCATCGATGGTCACCGGATGACCATCATCGAGGCGGACGGGAATGAGGTAGTTCCGGTGCAAGTAGACTCGTTCATCATTTTCGCTGCTCAACGCTACTCGGTGGTTGTCACAGCAAACCAGCCTGTTGGAAATTACTGGATTCGCTCGGCCAGCAGTGCCAACCCAACGTTCAGTGGTGGTCAAAACTTGGCTATCCTGCGTTATGCAGGAGCCCCGGTCCAAGATCCTACGTCATCGCCTGGCCCATATATACTCGGTTTCGATGAGACCATCTTGCACCCTCTAATCAACCCACGTGCTCCTGGGATACCCGAGGCCGGAAAGGCGGACCATAGCATTCAATTAGTTCCCGGAATTGGTTCCACTGGATTTACGTTCAACAACGTATCGTTTGTTCCCCCCACTGTCCCTGTACTTCTCCAGATTCTTAGCGGGGCAAGACATCCTTGGCAACTCCTGCCAAACGGAAGCGTGTATGAACTTCCCCCTCACAAGGTTATAGAACTCAGTTTCCCTAACCCCGTCAAAGCCCCTGGCGGTCCCGTAAGTACCTGACTTATTCAATAACCATTATTCCATGCTGATTCTGTGTACTTGTCAGCACCCCATTCACTTGCACGGCGTACGTGGTTGACTCGACCTTTTTATCTCTTTGCACTCAACTAAACCTGGTTGTTAGCATGCATTCAGTGTTGTGAGGTCCGCGAATAGCTCTGTGTACAATTATGACAACCCTGTTCGGCGCGACGTGGTGTCCATTGGCAATAATGCCAGTGACAATGTGACCATTCGTTTCGTCACCGACAACGCCGGACCTTGGTTCCTTCACTGGTGAGTTCATCCTTTCGATAGTCCTACAAGTCATATGCCGGTCTGACACGCACGGAACGACAGTCACATCGACTGGCATCTCAATCGGTAGGTCTTTCGTTGCGTACATGGATCGACTGGGTAGCATTCTGAGGCTCATGTTTTAGTGGGTTTGCTGTCGTAATGGCAGAAGCGCCCAAGCAAGCGGCCAAGGAAGAAGCAAGAGTAGTACCAGGTATGTTTCCTGTTCATTCGTTTCACATTGCCACTGGGCAATGGGCATAGCTTTTTGTTGTTGTTGTCTTCTCTCTTCTCTCTTCTTCTCTCTTTCTCACACTCTTCGTATGTGCAGCCGACTGGAAAAAGTTGTGTCTCCCGAACCACATGTGGGGACAGACGGTGCTCGGTGGGCGCTCATCAGACGAAATGGACGACGACGAGTGAGGAGGTGCCTTCCCAAACCGATCTCGATTCCGTTTTTGCGCCTTGCATACCCTTGCCTTTCTTTGATACAAGATAGCAGAAGATTTCGAGGAGAAGTTGGAGTCGGTCGTAGGCATTCAATTTTGTAAAACTTGGACATTCGGACCAGTCAGTCCCAGTGTTAGATGACAAAAACATGACGACTAAATGTGAACGAGTACACAATACATTCTTACATATATTTATGATACTATTTGAATAAAGAAAAGAACTCGGTGGCAAGCATCGTGGATGTTACTTGCCTTTTTGCATGAGACGAACCGCCGGGTTTCATCGGTTCATCCGAGTCTCCGCCTTTCCTTCTTGGTTGCTTTCGAAACTCGAAATCCATGTTCGAACGTGACAGTGGAAGTGGTCCCATTTTGAGGGTAGGTTTCCAAATGACTCGACAACACCCTTACAGGGTCTAGTCCGCGCTCGATCGAGCTGGTGTCACGGGGTCCGTGGGCCGTTGGCAGTAACTCCGAGTCTTCATGCTTCATGAGCCGCGAGTGTCGAACTCACATACGCAAATTATGCACAACTGGTCATATACACTCTTGATATCGGCGGCATGAGCACAAACCGGTCTGGTTGGCACCAGACTACTACGTGGGATACAACTTCAAGTTCAAATAGAAATTGAGGTCGGACATTGCAGATACTAGTACGTACACTTTCGTCAACACGTTCGCATCAGCCACGGATCACAAAAGCACCATAGTGTGCCAGCTCCCAGTAGTGTACGCAGTGGATATACTAATGGATATCGGCTAAATTATCCATCCATCCGTTACCGCTTTAGAAGACCTTGACCAGTAAGTATCAGTCCGTTGCCAAGGCTCATCTGAGGTCGGAGTGCCTTATCCACATGTCTAGGTACAGGTTCTCCAATGCGATTACGAAGGAGTAATTTTCTCGTATCTTCTTCACTAGTGCTGCGGCCTGCGGCCGCCTCAGGCCAACGAATGACATGGACCTCTTCTGGCATTACTGACTGACACCAAGAGTTGGTACGGAAATCTGCATAAACAGATCGCCCGCCAGGCCCCGCAAGGGATTTTTTTTTTTGGTCGCCAGTCCTAACGACGCAGATGATCTGAATCGCAGTTCGCGAGTCTTCTGAGCTTCCGCCAGGCATAAAAACGGGGAGTCGGAATGACCTCTCGCTACAGTACACCCTCTGTATCCACTCATTCACCTTCTATCTTTCTGGCCTTACTCCCGTCTCCGGCGTGCGGCAGGTGTTTGGCTGCTCGTAATGCACCTACTCGTCATATTCATCTGTTCATTCTTTTCGACTCCCTATGCCGCGGAAATCGTTTCGCGAGATACAACCACTCCTTTAGTACCCAAAGCCGTTGGACCTGCCACGAACCTAACGATCTCCAATGAAGTGATTGCTCCAGATGGTCACTCCCGCTCGTAGGTTCTCGGCTGATCACTCGATCCTTCCAATTCAGCCTGTTTTAGGGCTACACTTGCTGGAGGTGCCTTCCCTGGACCATTGATCAGGGCCAATAAGGTGCATTTATCAATTACAATTGTTGTTCCATTGATCGAACTTTGATCGAAGGGAGAGCAATTCTCGATCAACGTTTCCAACCAGCTGACCGATTCGGAGATGTGGTTGAGCACTAGCGTGGTACATATCGCGGAGCCGACTTGGTATTTCTGAATTTCAGTGGCGCTCACGCTTCTTCCAGCATTGGCACGGAATAACTCAAAACGGCACCAACTATGCCGATGGAGCATCATTCATCACGCAATGTCCGATCGCCCAGAATCACTACTTCCTTTACCAATTTAATGCTATCAATCAAACGGGGACCTACTGGTACCACTCGCACTATTCGTCACAAACATGTGACGGGCTGAAAGGGCCTCTCGTTATATACGACCTTGATGATCCTTATAAGGACTGGTATGATGTGGACGATGGTAAGTGGCTGCCCTAGATTTGTAAATCTCGCAAGTAGTCACATCACCTACCAGAGACGACTGTGATTACCCTTGCAGACTGGTATGTTCTCTGTTATATCTCCGATGTGGTTCTCATCAGATTTGACTCCCAAGGTATCACACCAACTCTCCTGTGTTGAACTACATCATTGGCCCCTCGCCCGACGCGACTCTTATCAACGGACTTGGGCGTTACTCAGGTGGACCAAAATCGGAGCTCGCCGTTATCAACGTCAAGCATGGGAAGCGTTACCGCTTCCGCATAGTTGCGATGTCCTGCGACCCGAATTTCACATTCTCTATCGATGGACACAATATGACCGTCATCGAAGCTGACGGGATTTTGACGGAGCCGTTGCTTGTCGATTCGCTGCAAATCCTTCCCGCGCAACGCTACTCCGTCGTATTCAATGCCACGCAGCCGGTGAACAATTACTGGATACGAGCCGTGCCTAGCAGAGGAAATTCAAGCATGGTCGGAGGACTCAATTCTGCCATTCTGCGGTACAGTGGCGCCCCCGACCAGGACCCGACGACCAGCGATACTACAAGTGTGATCCCTCTTGAAGAGAAGAATCTACACACTCTAATTGATCCGGGGGCACCTGGCACTCCAGAATATGGGGAGGCGGATATAAATATTGACCTCTCGGTTGACTGGAGCCAAGGTGTATTCCAGGTGAATGGCGTTCGGTTCAGATCCCCGACGGTACCGGTATTATTGCAGATATTGAGCGGTTCGCTGGAAGCGACCCAACTGCTGCCAAACGGGAGTGTGTATCTTTTGGAGCCTAACAAGGTAGTCGAAGTGACCGTAAATACTACTGCCCCCGGCGGTCCTGTGAGCTCTTTCGTTTGTCATCTTTTCTGTGTGGAGTTGCTGACTGACTACACGCGTTCAGCATCCTATCCACTTGCACGGGGTCCGTACAAATTAGTCCAGGCGTCCTTCCTATCGTCTGACGTTGACTTACAGCACTCTTTCGATGTCGTCCAAAGTGCAGGCGACAACACGACATTCAATTATCAAAACCCAGTCCGTCGGGACGTAGCTTCCGCTGGCACATCAGGTGAACGGATGATTTTCCGGTTCGTGACAGACAACAGTGGTCCGTGGTTTCTGCACTGGTACGTTTTCATCCATAGCGTGCGAAGTGTGTAAGTAGGCTTATGACTTTATTCGCCCGACGCAGTCATATCGACTGGCATTTGGAATCGTGGGTGTTCTCGTCACGTCCTGTCGTCTATTTCTCTTCTCATAAGGTGTTATTTTTTTTGTTTATAGCGGTTTCGCTGTAGTTTTCGCGGAAAATCCTGCTGGAGTGGCCAGTCATCTCGGACCGATTTCTCGTAAGTGGCACTCGATTGTCGTGACTCTTACCCGGAATCTATCTGACGTTTGTCCGTCCAGAATCGTGGGACAATCTCTGCCCAGTATACAATTCGTTGAGTACGTCGCAGCTGGGAGCTGCGAACGCCAAGGCCGAAGCTGCTAATATCACTACGGAGCTGATCCCTGACTGATCGTGCCTGGAGAATAAGTTTGAGAGCGTTGGTTGACAGGTGAACCTTCTTTAACATACAAGGTGTTCCCCATCGGACTTTTCTCTTTTCACTCATTATTTCGAATTCTATTACTTTGGGCTTGTTACGATAGGAACTTGCCTGGACAATTACGATACGCTTTGGACTCTATAGGCGGTTCAAGAACTGCTGGGCACTTAGGCATTTCGAAAGAAGGCTCGAGGAACCGAGCATGCGCTGATTGTTTCGACATACAGTTGCGGACAGACAAACACGACAATTTTAGTGTAGCTTCCGGATGATTTTTTAGCACTAAACTGATGACAGATTCGGGCTCAGTGGGTCGAGATACGTCGAAATATGCATTTATTAGATTTTTCCCACGCGATTTTGGGGGTGGCCAAATTTTGGGCCTGTTTCATCGCTACATTATACATGCGTCGCCGGCTACTATGCATCAAGTACGGCATCGATAGACATCATGGCACGTTGAGAAACCTGCCGATGCTGTTTCTGCCTCCTCACAGCCCATTCTGCAGCTCTCCCAGTAAGTCCTAGACGATATGCGCTCATGAAGCGCCAGGAACGATTAATGAAGCGCCGGATTACATCAGTTGGGCAAGCATCAAGAAGTTCACGGGCATTCTGTTTTGCTTCGTTGAATGTTTTCTTTGGGACCTCGCGGTATCGGTATTTACACCATCCCCAATACTTGTGTACATTAGTAGCATTCAATGGAGTGGGTTGTGACTCAGAATGAATAAAAACATACCATCTCAATTGGGTTCAACTCGCAATGAAACTTCGGAAGGAAAATACACTCGTGACCCATGGAGCGAATGAGTGTCTCGAGCATGGATGGCTGGTTTGTGAAGTCGTCTTGCTTACTGAGAAGACGAGCCATACAGCAGTCTTCGCTCTCCCAAGGGCAAACAGGACTACATTTTGCACGCAACCCACTGATATTGAACCCACGTTCCTCCAGGACTTGCTGGAGACCTTTTGGAGTGCCGTCTGCAAGTGTCATTTTCTGCACCTTCCCGCGGTGTGCCACTGATGGATTTGACATGGGGATAACGGAGTCCCGTTGCTTGCGCTGCTTTCCACCATTTGACCTGTTCATCTCAAATGCTTTCAAAGCATCCGGGGGTAGAGATGCATGAGCCGAAGACTGATCAAAAATGAATAATGAAACGCAGCCTGGATGTTCCACTTCGAAGATTTGTATTGCACGTTTAACCTGCTTGAGTAGCTGCTCGTTGTCCCACCATGCGTCACCATTCGCACCAGGATAGATAATTTCTCGGGCTTCTTCAACAATTTCACCATCTTGATTGTGATGCGCAAGTCGGCCGCCTTCTGCATTGATGAATCCTGAGACATGAATAAGCCTTCCACGGCCTTTCTTCTGTAACATTTGTTGTCCCGGTAACAGACTGTGAAGCAGTGTGAAAATCCTGCAGCCATCGACGAACTTCAGGAGGACACTCACTATGCATGCGTCTTGAAATCATTCACGTGGAAACAACACTCGTCATGAAAATTTGCGATCACTTTCTTCTCGTTGTTGGGTAATGTGGGCTCAACCCGTTGCAATTCCGGACCTTCAAAATGGACCATTCTGGACTCAAACGCAGCCATGGCAGGTAAGAATACCTCTTGACGGTATTTCTTGACATCTTCCCGTTCATGCCCATCCATATAAACACCTTTTTTCAGCCGGGTTTGTCGCCAACCCAGTTTCACGAGCCACCGTCGAGCTGTGCGTTCACAAAGCGGCTTGGTCAAGTTGATATTGAGCGATGGGAGAATGGTGCTATTGAGCGCATGGCGGAACTGCTTTGGAGATACTTGACCGACTGGTTGTGACATGAGCCACTCTCGGGCAGCAAGCTGGACTCGTTCATCTTTGAGAGGGCTGAGTGCATTCCTGTGGCCACCACGTTTTTCCAACGGAAGTTGCTCAAAGACCTGATAGTGGCGTGCGAGTGCGCGAACCTTGCGAGCAAAGTGATAACCTTGACATTCATGCCACTGACGTGCAATCTCGAGGCTTGCGTCAATACGGCCCAGTCCCTTCAATCGAAGAGTTGCAAAATTGCGAATCAGCAGCAGTTGATTGATGCGGGAGAGCGGTGATGTCTTTGATGACTTGGCAAGGTCTGTCTTGATCTGCTCGCGAAGTTCCTCCCACCCTTTAATTTCCACCCCAGCCTGTTCCCGTTCTTCAAGTTCTTCTTCCCATGCCTCTTCAACCACACGTGCCAGTCCAGCAGGATCCTCTGGGTCACGGTCACCACCGGTCAGTGCCAGCGCATCCATTGTCATCAAGGCTGTGGCAGCTTCGCCCATGGATCCCATTGCATGCGGCCCTGTCAAGACCGTACTCAGGCTGAAGCCCTGACTCGGAGCTGTGGCATGACTTGGCAGAGATTGTGTAGTATCTGACTCCATGGCAGCCGCCATTCCAGCTATTTCACTGGCGTTGCCCTGATCCGGTGAGTCCGCTGCTGATGTTTGTGTCTTTCCGAGTTCGTCTCAGTACTCGCCTTTCAAATTCTGTGCAGCGGCTTGAACTCACCAGCGACCCACTGGCAGGAACTTGAACAATCTCACAGTCCGACTCGAACTCGGAGTTGGCAGGTGACTCAGAGGGCTGAGCCTGAGGTGCGGGAGGTCTAGGCATGCGGGTAAACCCAAGTGCAGTGAGTTTTGTTTGATCTCGAAGGAGCTCGTTGTGGCGCCGTCGTGTTCGTGCTGACTTGCTTCCGACATCAGGTCCTTTCTTGTATTCTTTCGGCCGCTCCTTTCGACGTTTTGCCTCCTTCGCTTGTCTTGAAGGCAACCAGGTTTCATCAGATGGATTGTCACCCAGGGAAATTGCGAGACTGATGAGCCGGGATTGTGTATTGTTGTCCGAGATGAATTGCAGGCCCGGGTCCCTGTCTTCCACTTCTGACTCGGACTCTGAGTCTTCGGCACTGGACTCCATGCTTTCAGCAATGAACTTGATGCTGTCAAACACAATGGTTGGTTCCCAATCTTCATCAGAGTCCACACTGCCAGTTGCAGCCTGAGCACCTTGCAATTCCAGTCCGTTCAATTTTGGGTGCTTCGAGTGCACAGAATCTCCAGATTCTGACTCAGAGGAGTTACGAGGTGCAGGCCGTTTTGCTCTCGAGCGGCCCTGGCCCGGGTTCCATAGGCCAGTTGTATTTCGTGCAGCGATCTGTTTTCTTGGATGTCCGCGTGGCATTTTGGACTCGTCCTGCTGTTTGTCACCCAGTTCTGATATGTTTTTTTCCCCTCCTGTGGCACAGACTCCGACATTGTCATCGTGTCATCTTGTCATACATGCCGAAAGCTCTCCATTCCGCATTTTTTGGGGATTTTTACGATTTGTTTTGGGGGGTGGCCAAATTTTTGAGGGTCCATTTTCCAAACTTGACAATATTAAAATTCTGCTCGTGCAGATCATATTGATATAAATCAAGTATGCCATCTGTACACTTTTTAGGCTATCTACTTAATGTTGTGGTGTGTAATAATTCGACGACAAAAATTGTCGTGTTTGTCTGTCCGCAACTGTACCACGCACAAAGCGACTGCAGAGACAATCAAAACTACCAGGACGACCCAAGTCGATGGACCGTTGCACAGCCTAGCCAAGAGGTTCAAAAATAGGTGAGGTAACAGCCTCAAGAAGTAACGAATGAAAAAAAAAAAAAACAGTCCGCGAAACCATAAGTGATACAGCAAATGCGGCAGAATCTCCTACCGATGCGCATGCTCTACTTCCTGTAGGTTGGCTGTGTCCGTTTCAGCACACTAGTAAGCCTTTACTTAATAATAGAAAAAGATGATGCTGACCCGCAGATAAGGCCAAAGTATTCCGACGGGATCGCAAGCCCCATCCTGTGCGCAGACGCAGATCTGACGGCCCGTCACGGGATGCTGCGGTCTTGATCGATGGCATGCGAAGATTACTACATTTCTCCGTTCCCATCCAACGAGCCTGGATTTGGTTCGTGCTCGACCGAAAGATATTGAACATTTCCAAGTACTGTGATAGGGTGGGTGCGAGAAGCCTTGAGGAAAGCTTTCTCGGACCTTGGTAACGCGGTCACGGGGGTATTTGAGAACCCAACTTGAAGGGACTCGACGACGAGAGAAGATGATGCTATCAAGCGCTCTTGCTACTTTCCATTGTGAAAATTTTGCAAGAACGAGAGCAATTTTACGGAAAGCTGATCTCTCGCCGACGTGACTTCAAGTTGGTGGGCTGACCAGCTGCGGCGGTAGAAAAAAATGATACCTCAGTGTAACAACTTCCGGGTCTCCATCCTGCTTCTAAAATTGAGTGCGAGTTTGACCTATCGCCGGTCAACTTCAAACTTGTCCTGTGAATGAAGAAAGATGCGAGATCGATCGAGATTCGACAACTAGTACAGTACAGTACAACTGTAAGACGGTGGCGTGCGAGTATTCGAAAATTGTCCAAAAAGTTGACAGTGACTACTTTTTCTGCCGAGAAAGACTGTTACTACTCGTTCACTTGCACGGATAATGGCAGGACAGCTTACTGTGTCGCAGCCTGCTCCGGATCCCTCAGTTCTAGGTGTTACTGTATGCGATTCAACACCAGAGTCTTCGTTGCAGCGGTGGACGGCCCAATGATGGTCCACGTCGGACTTCAACTTACATCCCAACCTTGAGAACGGGGGTACTACCTTGGGATTTCGATGATTCCATTCCATTCTCTCTAATGGGAAGCGCTGATTGTTTCTCTTTTTTTTACAATAATTATGTCTCATTGTGGAGGACGACGGCTCTATGGAGGGCGTCAAACTAAGCTAAGAGGCCCCTACCCCTCCGTATCCGCATAGACGGACTGATGGATATCTCAAGCTACACAAAGCGCTGCCGCTAACTACATTACAGTAATATTCAAATCTCGGTGCCTCATCGATTGACACAATCTGGTAGTTCTCTGAAAAGCTTGGACGAGATGACAACATGTACATCCGTACAGAAAAGTTTTATGACATGCATGTCTGCCACTGACATGTGTGTACAGTGTGACCCAGTGCTGGCAGCAGCCCATCTGTAAAGTGACTCGTACACGCGTGAGTGGTGACTAGTGACTGACGAGTGTCAGCTTCAGCTTCTTTCAGCTTCAGATGGGTCGACCCTACGTACTACACCAAATTCGCCCTGACAGTGATCATGATTGGGCATGACAGAAGCTGAATTTCCGGCGTCGGTTCTTCGTATATAAGCAGGTAACGAGATGACCTTGAGCCTCGGGGAGCCTGCCAGTGAGGAAGCCGGAAGGTTGAGATGAGAATCAATCGGTGATCTGGGAGGTATTTCTCCGAAATCGGTTGTTACTATCAACGATCACACAATGAGTCTCCCTTCGACGAGCCGAGCCTACATTTCCGTTAGATACGACTCAGAAGCACGTGATCAAACGGACCACGTGAAAAGCACACTCGCGGTCCTGTCGCGTCGTGATTAACCTTCGACAGCCATGTTCTCGTACAAGTTTGCACCCCCCTCTCAGCCAAAAAACCAAGCACGCACTGCTTCCGCTGCTCCACTTAAAGGATCGGATCTCGATGTCAAGCCAAGCGTGAATCTCATCGATACACAGAAGGTCTTTGGCTTTGATGGCAGTATTTCTCAGCCGTTCACGTCGCGTCGCATTGACTCGCACCGTTTCGATACCTCAACTCATCTGTACAGTGATACAGAAATCGTGGATCGCAAGCCACTAGTGCCTGCTGCAGTAAGTGGTCTCGTCTTCTCTTCTCCACTTCCTATCCGTTTCTGATCGGTTTCATTTCCAGGGAACGTCATCTCGCCTCAGCGATTCGCCAATAGGTGACTGTATGCGCAGATATATGCTGGGTATACCGCTGAAGTGATTTTTTTTCGATAGAGGTCGCACTAAAATCGCGCGCATTTAACTCGTCTACTCCATCATTGAAAGACTATTCCAAACGATCAGTCAAGGCAGAACCAGGCCCCTCTGATCGTGATGTCACATCCGAGAACTTCATTACCTCTATGCAGGCCGGATGGCTCGATCTTCAGAAGGAAAAGTCACAATTGGTAGGTATATGAGACCGCCTGTTCATTCATCCCGCAGATCTTACGATTTGTTGTTTAACGTACAGCGTGACTATATCAAGGATTTGGAATCCAGATTAGCAGCCGAGGATGAGGAGAATGCCGTGCTCTCGAGGAAACTTGCACAGATGGAGGTCACGCATAAACAGACAATGGAAAGGAATCGGGACGCACTTTTTAGAGCTGCAAAAAAGTGCGGGGTTGTGGCCGGTTCCTTGAAGCAGTCTAACCAAATTACCCGCTTAGCTACTCCGCGCTCAAATCCGAGTTGGACGATTTGAAGGTTTCTTCAAAATCATATTCACTGATCATATCGGAAGTAAGGGCGACTAAGGAGAGTTTTGCGGCTTTCCGAGAAAGCACGCAGAACAGTATTCGAGGTTCGCCCTGTCGATTCACTATCTGTTTTTCAGTTCAGAACACTCCGTCCTTTTCCAGAACTTGAGTCTATGTTTGACGACGGAGGTCGGCTCGTTTTGACTGCGGAATCAAGACATGTAGTTAATGAACTTCGCTCCGAGCTTTCGAAGAGTAGGTCGGTAGTCACTCAGGGGCCAGTTGTGCTGACGATCGTTTTCGCAGCCCAACAGGTGGCAGATCTGCTGCGTGATAAGCTACATATCATGGGCACGGAGCTGGCGGAAGCGCGAGCTCGGATCTTGGAATTGGAAGAGGTAACTACAGCGGACAAGAATCGATATGAATCAATGACCCTCAAAATGCGCCAGTCAGGTATGAGGGTCATCACTGCACGAATGGAATGCTAATGTAACCGAAAAGCCGATCAACTAGCGAACGTCACTCTGTATTGGCAGGAACAAAAGGAGGAGTCTATACAGGCCAGAGCGAAGGCCTATGAAATGGAACAACAATTGATGCATGTACAGACGCGGTGAATAATACGATCCAGAAATGACGACATTACTAATTTGGGTATACACGGCAAGGTTACAGGAAGCGCAGTCTGTGACAACCTCAATGAAGGAAGAGTACGTCCTTCCATTCCACTCCGATATCACGGGTTGACTATCATAACCCAGAATGACTGCGCGTGAAGAATTTCTTGAAGAACAGGGCGCAAAACTCCGTACCCTTCGCCATACGATTGAATTCCAAGAAGGGAATATGAGGGTTATTGAAGCACGGTAACTCTCCCGTCATTCGCGTCTAGTGACTGTACGACTCTCTAAATTCTTATCAGGGCACAGAAGGCAGAAGAGGACTCGATCCAGGCGCTGAATCATAATCACGAATTACAAGGTCGGCTCGACTCTGCGAAGGACCTAGAAAAGCATTTGACACAACAGGTATTAATATCTCTCTTCTTTTCTGATCAGGAAAAGACATTGACAAAGCAGCATCAGTTTCTCGACAAACTGAAATCATTTGAGGAGGCCAAGCGTGACCTCGACATGTATCGCGATAAGTAAGGGTCTATGTTGTCAGAGTACTTGCGTTCGCTCATCCTTCCCAGGTATGCTGAGGGTCAGGTCTCGTGGAAGGCATGAATTACCCATTCGCACTGCATGATTTTTCTGCTACGTCACACGCAGGTCCTTCAGGAACGATTTGACGATCAAAGTGTGACGCTGGCTGCGTCAAAGGAATCTGTTGCCGAATTACAAGTAAGCACTCGGCAATTCTCCGTGAATGTTCATACAACAACATTCACACAGGAGCGGCTTCATGCCACAGAACGTCAGGCTACCGTTGGTGTCCGCCTTGAGTCGAGGACTTCGACATTGCTGATCGTTTATTCAAGGAGACACTAGTCGAATCCAAGCGCGAGATTATTCACGTGCAAGAACAGAACAGATCGTTGGAGACCAGACTCGAGCGCGTGGAAAAGGAGATGGAAGATAAGACTGCTTTGTCCCGGGACCTTCAGATCGAGTTATCCCTCAAGGAAGGCGCATTAAAGGCCTTATTAGAAACCGAAAAAGCTGCAAAAAATGATCTTTTTAGTCAAGTACAGGAAGCGAATGCCAAGGTGGTGTCATTGCGTATGGAGCTTACTCAGAAGGACCATCAGATCCAGGAAATATCCAAGCGACTCGCCGCGGCCGAAGCTCCGTCCGATAAACATGAGCAAGAAGTAGCGAAGTTGAGGATGCGCATTACCGAACTAGAAGAAACCGAAAAGACATCAACAGACCGAGCTACCACTATTTCCCACCGATACGAGAACAATGATTTGGTGAGTTTCCATTTCTCTCGCTCGTTTACAGTGACGACAACTTCTACCAATAGAACGATGACGAGAGAGCGTTGGTAGCTCTGTTGATGCAAAAGGCCCGGGCAGTCCACGACCGGGAAACAGTGGAGAAGACCAACGAAATCAAACGGGTGTGTGTCGCGAGTGGAAAGACTATCATCTATTCAACCCTTTGCAGCGTGACAACCTTATCAAGCAACAGGAGGCAAGGATCACACAGCTGGAAGACGCCCTAGCCCGCCGGATCAATGAAGAGGTTGGCGAAAGTGGGTTTCAGTGCTTCTCCCTGAGCGAAATATGCACATTATAGTTATCGCTCGCATCCGCAAAAGGCACTGATGAACAGTGTAACTCTATGGCTGTCGATATTACGAAACCGCAAGCACCATCACTCGATCATCAGCCTGAAATCCGCGGCGCTGGACACGGTGACGGTCCGTCGACCACCGTAACTCATGGCGGTTCTGATCGGGCCACCGGGGATTCGTCTTCTTCTTTATCTGGTCCTTCGAGTCGATCGACTGGTTACGCCACTTTTTCCAAACTGTGCAGAGAAGACACCGACGACATCGCAGACTTCGACGATGGACATGCGACAGTGGCGACGGGGAAACGGGTCACTTTCGCCGACGATGCCGAGGACGGGTCCTGGACCTCCTGTTCGCGGCCCACGCGGCGAGCGGTGCGTCTGATTCGTTCTGTCCTTGCTGTCGTTTTGCCTGTTTCGATCGATCGCTCTTTTGTTTTATTTTCCTTTCATTTTCCCATCGCTCCCTTTCCCAGCGTCCGCCTTCTGTTTTCCGTTTTGCATTACCCCCATCGCGTACTTACGTATTGTATTATAGAAGCACCGCAAGGCAACCGGGGTGGATACGGTTTCGTTAGCCTTTCTCGACCAGGTCTGTTTTTCTATTATTTTTCTTCTGTGTTCTCTTTCCTCCGCGCGTTTCTACTTGATCTCGAACGAAAACTCCTCGGCAGCCCGTGGGCCCGGATCCAGGGACTGGCATTGGAACTGGGGCAGGCGTCGGTATCAGCAACAAGAAGAAGGCAGCTTCGAGGCGTCGCTAACCAGAACAGAAATGTCACTGCGAAATCCCCTCTCTCAGTCACGGTCTCTCGCACTCGCTCGCTCTCCCCCACTCGATCACGTTGACTCCTCAGGCTCTCCTTGTCTTTTTTTATCTTCACGTGCACACCTGTTTGTAGCGTACGAATCGTGTCATATTGTTCATTCATCGCTACCAAAAGAAGACCAAGTCGAAAACGAAATAAATATAATAACATATAGCGACAGCGACGGCAAGGATCGATAGCAAGACATAGGTAGACACAGAGAGATGCATTTTTAGACAATTGATGGATACACAAAATCAACAAAATGACATGGGGAGTGCAGTTCGGTTCGGTATGGACGATGGAGCGGGATCATTATACAACAAAGAAAAAGAAACGATGACGGAAAACGTGCGGGTTTCGACAGCATCTGGGCCATGATTCAGCAATAGCGACAAAAACCACGACAGCAGCGATAACAAGGACAAGCAAGACGGAAACAAAAAAACGAGCAACAAACAGGCTGGCTGGCTGGTGCGCGGTGTATGTGGAGGCGTGGTGAGGACAAAGGGGTACACCAATCCGGTGTGAGGGGTGAAGGGATATGGGGTGGGAGAGGCGGGAGATGGGTTATCGGGGAATAAACACAAAGCAATGATATATGACGACGAAAAGCAGGATGAACGGATAAAGAGACACATGAAAATCGTCCAAGAAGTATTATTCTGTATGCCGGTTACACGGTCTGTTCGTTCTGAAGCGGGTAAAAGAAATAAAAGCACTGCGTCCGGCTGAGGGGGAACGTCCAAGATATCAAGAAAAGAAAGAACAAAGAAAGGAAAATCACAATACAATACGCCTGGTAGCGTAGCGTGGTAGGCGGCAAGAGCTTGAGGGTGAGCAGGAAAGTCAGACAGAGACAAAACAACGGTAGTATCCAACCGCGAAAATTAGCGTCTCAGCCCGGAAGGCGCAGCGTATCGCCTTCGAAAATGATGTCGCCCTTATCAGAGAGGGCAGCGACGGCTTTGGCGACCTCGGCCGTGTCAAAGTCTTCATGCTTGTCCGGGGGCATGGCGGCATTGAGGTATGTCAGTAACGAGGATATCGTCATGTCGTCGGTCGATTCGTAGGTAGCCATGAAAAGATATGCAATCGATGAAAAAATGAAATTGATGCTATAAAATGGAAAGGGGAAAAAAGGCAATAATCATCAATTCCATTGAATACGATAACAGGCCAGAAGAACAAGAAAAAGAACGGAGATGACTATGCGAGTCGCACGTACCGGCCATGTATGGAGTCCAGATCCGCCAAATTCAAGATCAGCCTCCGGGGTAACCTGCTTGCCGACATTCCCGATTCCGCCGAGGTGACATAGTCCACTTCATATTTGCTTTTGGGACGCATGGCACGTGCAGGCTGTATTTTGCGAAGAGAGGAGGCACCGCTCGTTGTTGCATCAGATGTTGATGGCCATGGCGGAGCGAGTCGGTTGTCAGTGCCATTCACCAGCCTGTGTTTCTTGGCAGAAAACGGAGGCAGCCGAGGCTCTGTCGGCGGCATGGCCTTCATCTTACGTCTCTCTTCCACCCGGTTGGATTCGGGTCCATCCGCAGGGCCTTCATCAGAATCGAGTTCGTCCTCGGCTGAAGCATCATCGTCGGTCAGGCTGTCGTCCACAACAGGTTGACCACCCTTGGCCCTCGCTTCAGCTGCTTGAGCAGCTTTTTGGGCACGCCTCTCGCTAAAATTGCCACAATGGCCCGCGGTGCGTTATGAACGAAATGATGAGGAGGAAACGAGACATAAAGGCCCGCTGGTGAGAAAGATGGAGAATAAAGACAAAGAGACGACCCACTGTCTGGCTAAGCATTTTCCACGATGCTGCAGCCACGGGTATGCACAGTAAGAACTGTCCTGCCTGAGCTGCACCCACTTCCTGCACAGGGTACAAAATACTCTGTTAGGTTCGACCTCCCCGACAAGCGCGTCTGCCCTGAGAGTAGCCGCCCGTTGTTCAGCGTTTCGCCGGCGAGACTCGTGAGTTGGAGGAAAGTTGGTCGGTGTGAGGTCCTTGAACGAGGGAGAGGGAGAGGCCGGGCTTCCAACGGACTTGGGGGCGGTGGGAGAAGGATTTGCGATTGGTTGCGAAATATGCCCTGAGCTAGATGCAGGCGGGGCGCTGAATTCACCGGAATCAGCGGAGCGAGGGGGTGCATCTTCGGGACGAGGTCTGCTCCATGATCGAGGCTAAGTGTACACAACGAGCAAGATGCAAAAGACCCACCTGGAACTCGAAGAAGGCTCTGGCTGACTGGGCGAAGGATCAGGTTGTCGCACGTATTTCTGACAAACAGAGCGGTGCTGCAACCATTTTTGCACAGCTTGCATATGATCATCTGAGCTGACCGGAAGCCACTGGTCACAGATATTGCAGAGGATACGCTCGGCGTCGAATTTGCGAACATCAGGGTCCTTTGAGAGCAGCGAATTGCGCTCGTCCAAGCCATAGCTGTTCTTGGTGTTTCTGTGTGACGATGTGAAATTCGGTGAAGACCGGATAAGGTAGCGATTCTACACACATTTTCTTTGATAGGCAACTCTTCCTGTGTGCGTCCCATGGAATGGAACAGTACGTGGAATTAGGGCGCAGGCGAATCCATTTGTCACAGGAAGCACATAAGACACGATAGGCCTCGAACTGGGCGACGTAGGGGTCCGCACGCAAGTAATCAATGCGTTCTTCTTCTGACCGCTTAGCACGGCGTCGTTTCGGGGGCGGATTCGCGAGGGCCTCGGCTGTGCTCTCTGGGGTATAGATTACCGGCTCTGGAACGGACTGGGTAGTGTTGGCACTGCGGTGGGAAGGTCGTACGTCGATGGGCGATACTACAGGGAACAAGAACGTGACATACCACTGTTGGCGATGCGCGTCCCAGTGCTTCAAGGTGAAGCCGCCGGAGGCTTCGTCTCGGAAGGAAACGCCCTCGCCGCAAACCTCGCAAATGACGCGCCCGGTTTCGTACTCGCCCTTTGGTGCTATGGGAAGGGGTTTGATGGACCTGGCATCGGGTTCAGGTGGGTGATCTTGGAACGGGGGCGCCTTGCGCTTGCGGGGATTTCTGTTGCGCTGGTGAGCGCGTGTGGAGACGGATCAGAGGGACATACGCACAAGGGTGGAGAAAGCGAAGGAGATGCAAGGGAAGTGGTAGCACTGCGGTGTGCGCGGTTCTATTCAGATCAGCGTGGACGTCGAGGAGGAGAGACACGTACGGATGAGCGTCCACGTCCATATGTCAGAAAGAAAATAGAAAGAAAGAAAAAATAGAAAAATAGAAAGAAAAAAAGGAAACAAACAAAAAAAGAGCGCGCGATGGAGAGTGCGACGAGGGGGAGAGAAGGAGTTATAATATGTGCTACAGAAATAAGAGAAAAATATGTCACAGATCCGGGATTTCGAGAACATAACCAAAGCTTAATTCACACGGCTACTTTCAATCTCCGCACAACATTTCTCGTTAATTATCCAGGAACGTCCTCGAACCACATGTCCATTCCATTTCCTTTTCCGTCCTTGCCGGGGCGAAACTTTGTATCCCCTCGCTTCCCAGCTGTTTCCTCCACCGCGACAACGACGACGACAAGGCCGAGCTCGAGTCCATGTCTGCAGAAAAAAATCAGTACAACTCTCGAAACGTTTCCATGGAAGTATCCAGTCACGTTTCATTTCTTCTGGTGGTGATACTCACTCCGGCATTTCCAGAAACGTGATATCAAATCGGCTGTTCTGTGAACATCGCCAGGTTTTCATTCTCCCTGCCATTTTCTTCCCCGCCGTTTCTTTATCATATTACGCGATGGTTGCTCGGTCATAATGTCACCGCTCCTAGCAGTGCCCATTCTAACCTACCGTCCGTGACCCTCCCGGTTACTCCCTTGCTATCTCTGTAATATTATATTGATCTTCTTTTACATACAGTTTGTTTTTTCGCAGCATTCATCTTGCTCTCTCGGGTCTAAGACGGATCTCTACGTTTGTTCGCTCCATGTCTGTCGTCCGCGTGGTGTGAATGAACTTGAAATGGGGGTTGTGTGATTGTTGTCGTCGTCCTGTCACAAGTCTCCATACTTGTGTCCCATCCCTTCCAGGCGTCGTTCTCCCGTGTTTCAGTCTCATTCAAATCAATATCCTGTGCCACCAATAAAATCTTCCCTGTTCCAAACCTGGGACCGCTCGCATGATTCAGACAAGACATTACTCCCGCCGGCATAAACCGCGCGCGATCCAACTCAAAAACCTTTTCGGGAGTCCCACACACCCGTTTCGGGTGGTCCTTGTTTTTGATTCGACGGAACGTGATCACAAACTTCGTCCCATGACTGTTGATGCATATGTATGATCATCGCATTTGTTTGTTTTTCCTTTCCATTATTTACTTTGGGTAAATTTCCCGTGAATAATTTTTTTCCTTCCCTTCTCAACAATTGGCATGCTCGACCCGCATCTCCGGGAAACGTCACGGCGGCCCCATGTCGTACTATTGTATTCAATTGATCTGATCCCCGTTGACATATGAACTAGTTAAGCTCAGGAAAACAGATGGACGCATATGGTTAAGCCTCCCGGCCTCCACGCGGTTTCACTCGCAATGAGGAAGGAGCCTGAAGAGGGGGCGAGGGGATTCCCGGTCGTTATGTCCTAATACTACTACTTCCACGTTCAACTTTATCCTGTGACAGAGGATGGAAGGGAAGCGGCCTCGTTAGCCTTCATTCGGCCTTTTGGCACGCTTCCCCCCCACAGCATCAAATCATCATACCATTATCATATCAAGCATCCAACCAACTTCCCACAACTTCCATCGGTCGAACGTCCAATCTCCTTTGTTCGCAAAAGATGGAACTTTGTACGTGTTGTCGTTGATCGCTTGAATCATATGGTCCGCGGTGGATGCCACAGCCGGCCACACACCAGTGTCGATCGTGAATATTTGAATCGCGATAAGCATCTGATCATCCCTCACAGGTTTGAGGCACGCGCTCAGGTGTGACTTGTCCTTTTTTTTTTTGGCGTGTCTTCGGAACTTACCTTTGACGTTGAACACAACAGATTTTGTAGACAAACTTCATAACCTGACTCTGCACTGTGTCCGGCAATCTGATCTGACGATGCAACCATATTTACGGTAGTGCCGCATTTCTCGAAATATATCATTCATCCCTGCCACCAGTGTGTCACCACCGTACCACCAACCCGGCAATTACTAAGGTTCCACTGGCAGTACCTACTAACTTGGCAATAGAATGTGCTACAGTCGCAGTGGCGCGAGACCATGGTTCCATACGACTCCCCGGCGCATCCTTGGAAATTTCATTTCCAATTAAGATCACGGAAGAAGCAAAATAGTCTTGGAGTCGATCGAATCGTGTACTGTGACTCCGTTGAATTTCTCAAGGGCCTGCCACTAATTGACGTAGGGGTAGTATAGGCTGGATCAATGGTACCAAAGCGTCATTGATCTGATCCACCACCAGAGAACCAGCCGCATCGAATCGAAGGCTCGGCGTACTACTTACCCTCCCCGGTTCTCAGAATCTCGTTCCGTTAGGCACTAGGTAGTTGAATCATCGGTCACAACGCGAGTCTATTGATAGACCGTGACTTCTATCGTCGAATGTCTGTGTTGGCGGCCCAAAGAAGAGCAGAAAAACAACCCCCATTGACGCCTCGCGGCTTGTCAAGCCAAAATCAAAAATCAAAATCCGCGCACGTCCGACTCGCCGACTCGTAGTCCGTTCGTTCATCAGACGCTCACATGCGCTCACAACTCAATTGGAGAGAGGCAAGGAGCAAAAATAATACTATTAGAGATTCAGAGAAAAGCTACAAAAAAGAGAAAATATCGTCTTCCATGCCACGTCCACGTGGCACAATTCTATCATTCTATCACATCAAGTTACGGCGGGATTCTCCCATCGGACGGCGCCAGAGACAACCTCGATGCTTGAACCTAACCTAACCATCCTACACCCTGC
Source organism: Leccinum uliginosum (assembly GCA_038091455.1). NCBI lineage: Eukaryota > Fungi > Basidiomycota > Agaricomycetes > Boletales > Boletaceae > Leccinum > Leccinum uliginosum. The sequence continues at coordinate 22,510 of JBBPOM010000381.1, forward strand.
CGTATCGTCCCTCCTCCAGGAAGGTCTTTAGGCGGTGGACGATGATATCAAGCCCGTTCAGCCACTTGCTGAGCTCCACGCCAAACTTTTCCTGATCACCACCTTGAGAGATGCGGGCGATGAAATCTCGGCGGTAGGGAGCCGCTCTAACGGCGACCTGTTGTATCATTCAATATGCTGACCAACAAGGCAGACGAATAGTCGAAGATCGAACCTTCCCCGGGCTCCAAATAAGTATACGACGGAAGACTCGGGGAAGCATGTCCAAAAGAAGAAGACAAGTATAAAAATGACGTACGACAGCTAACGAACGTACGATAAATGTGTGGTGGTGTTTGAGGACCTCATCGTACGAGCGCTTAAAGCATGCGTGCAGCTCCAGGCTGGGCTCGCTTTGCATGTGTTTCAATGCCTTGCATAGGAACATGAGACCGCTGGAATTCGTTCGTTCGTCCGATTTATTTTGTTAATTTTATGATATTGTTTAACATGGATTTATTTTTTGTTCGGCTTGGTTAGTGGCGTGCAGGACTGGAAGGGAACCTGTGGACGTGTTCGCATCACTCACCGAGTCAGGCGTATTAGGCAACCGGTTGCGTTACGGTGTCCATCTGACGTTTCGATTCTGACGAGATTCTCGAGCGTTGCGGAATTCTGGAAAGCATCTCGATAGCGCAACCGAACACCCTGTATGGACCGAGACCGAGATAAGAAGGGTAAGTAGCCTTCTTCCAAAAGCAAGAGAATTGTGAATGGGAAAAAAGCACAAGAAAAAAAAAAAGGAAAACCAGAACAAACTAGAAAGAAGTGAAAAAAGTGATGGAAACGTTCCTCAATGTTACCCTTAATGTCTGCTTGGACAAATCCGAAGACGCCAGAGCCGAGCAAATCTGCCACCAGCAGCAACAAACCAAACTAAATCAGCGGGAATTCCTTCGAAAGTAGGAGACGTAATGGGATAGGGCGCACCGAACAGTTTCACGAGCCCGTCCGAGGCTTCCAGAAAAGACGCAGTATCCACTCCGTCTTTGGTGATGGGAACGTTGGCAAATGACTTATGTGGATAAAGATAATTTAAACGTTAGTCTGTCAGGGGGATAGAGGGGAGGCTCGTTTGCTTACGCGGACGGTCTCAAAGTACGGTACTTCAGGCATGTCGTGGTGGGTAAGGGAAAGACTTTGAACGTGCCCACAGTGAAACTGCGTTCCCTGTGCCCTCAATTAGGCCTCATGTAGTACCAGTTGCTGCCTCGAGGCTCGAATTTTGCCATTCAGTGGATGTGGCGCAGAGACATGTTCTGAGACAACGTGAAAGAAAGAAGTTGGCGTTTATAAGTAAATACCCTCGAACCAAAATTAGATAATTTTTGCTATTCAATCGCGATCAGATTAACCAAACGATACGTCCACGCCGGTCCGTCTAGCCCGTACTAATTCACTTACTAACTCGACACCCTTTTTCTTCCACGCACAGGAGTGTTACTGAGACAGCGTATGCGATGTGACCCCCTCGCTTAGCTCCTGCGTCGACCTCGGTGAATGCTCAGGACGTGACGGCGAAAACACTTCAAGCTCGACCCGGTTCTCCATCACACAACGAGGGCCAGCTTGACTTCCCTTTTGCGGACCGAGGTGGGCACCGAGACCCTGTCCCTGTCGGCTTCCCAGACATGTGTACTCGTCCTGCCCACGAAACAGGTTGGTCGCGATCTCGTTCTTGGTCGCGTATCGGTACGTCCACTCGGCGCCGGAAAAATTGTAGTATCGATCAGTCAAATAGAAATCGCTGTTTAACGCTACATCAACGTCAATGGTTTGAGCGACGCGACGATGGTGATGCAGGCCGTGTTTGGGTTTGGGGGGTTCAATTTTTTTTTCTCAGCGCGGAGTACTTCATGACTGATAAAGCATGACGGACTCACTTGGGAACATCTCTTCTCTGTCGTCGTCTGAGTCGTCGCTCGACGGAACTTCCGACTCGTGTTGGCGAACCAGCCGAAACGTGGCTGCCGCGGCAAGCTCCAGCGCGCCGTTTCCGCAACCCTTGCCACCCGGCAGCGGGACGGGGACGAGGTCGTCGCAAGGCGTCTCTGTCTCCTTCAGGGTAGCCTTTGCGCGCTTCTGAATGAAGAGAAAAAAAGGGAGGGGGTCAGTGCGCTCCTCGATCTTCGGGCCAAAACATCTTACTGACTTCGAGCTTTTCGATGCCGGGGCATTTCCCTCTATGCTTGACCCACAAGCCGGGGTAATAGTGTGACCGCTTATCGAGGCTGATCACTTTGTGACAGCCAGTACAGACGACACTCTTGCTCGTCACGTTGCTGGCGTACTCGTCCTGTTCGAGTTCCAATTTGCGCTGCTCGAGGGTCCGTCTCTTTCGCTCGCACTCGGGCGAAATCCAGGTGTGGCTCGCGTTTGAGTGCGGGTGTGGGGGCCCCGCGGGCTCTGGGCCGGTACGATGTCTCAGGGCTGAACCTGGGGATGGGGCAGCTGATGAAGGGGATGAGGTGATCGTGGTGTCCGTTGGGGACGTGGGGATGCATGGTGGCATGCGCGCCGTACGCGCGTGTAGTTTCCCCGGACACGCCTTCCAGTGCTCGTTGGCCAGCTCGCTGATGAGACGCCACTCCGTTCCCTGGTCGTATTCAATGACGGCAACACATCTGTTGCATGGAAGTCGACGCGACACTCGACGATCATGGATGGAGGGTTGGACGACAACATTTTCGATGCGAGACATGGTGATGCGAGATGGGTATGAACAAGGTAAGTTGTTAGAGAACGCAAGAAATCAGAGGACAAGGGGGTGAACGGTTGAATGGACGAATGTTCGCCCTCTCCATATACATACTTATCCTTTTGACGTCGAGGCGTCCTCCACATTATTTGTTGTGAAGTATCACAACTGTGGACGTTGGTTACCTGCCCATTGTGCCCATATTCGGCTCGGTGATTCTTCTCGACTTTCCCTGGCCTCACACGCACATATGAGAAGATGGTGTGGTTAGTATGTTTGCTGCGTTCGTTACGCCATTTCATTCCAAGTGTTCCTTCAGCATTGACACTTCCTCAGGTCGGGGCAGAACATATGTCATCGTAGCAATCTGATAGTAAGTCCGCTCGTCATTCCATCCGTCGACCATCTTTCATTCCTCGGAAATTATTGACGCTAGCGCTGCGGTAGTCACGCATGAAAGGTTCTTACGCCTGTTACACGTCCCACAATTGTGGTTGGGCTACTTCTTTGCACTCTCAACGTCTTCTAGCGCCTTTCTTTCACCAAACAGCGGTTCTCCTATATGACGCGAAGCGGTTGCTGAAGCCTGAAGAATGCATCGCGGGTGGAGCTCATGCTCATTATTAGACCGTTGCTGCCGCCTGATGATTCCTTCTGAACTTTCCCTGGTCAGTGACTGATGAAACACTGACATCATCATCATCATTCCTCAATGATAGACACCGCCTCAATCGATTGAGACGTGACGATGGCGAACCTCCACCACCCGTGACGCGTCGCAAGGCTGCTCACGATCATGCGAGATCGTAGCCGTTTTCTGTCAAGAGCTTTCCCTGCACAGTCCTTGACGTCAGGCTATGATCGGATTCCGGGAGTGCCTGACCGAAACGAAAGGCGTATGCCGATTGGACAGATGTTCTCGACAGGATTAATTCGTCAGTTCTCACTGGCATCCCCCTGTTGGTATCGTGACCTTTTTGAAGGAAGCCCCTAGACGTTTAGGATGGTTGCCAAACTTGGCCATGAGAAGTGAGCAGCGTGGTCGGACGACTTCTAGTGGATACACACTGTTACTAAACTGCGTGCATGTGTGCATGGGGACCCTGGAGAAGCAGTGTGTCACGGTCGGGCTCTCGGGAAGTCTTAGTCGCTGTCAGTCCAAAGTGAAGTTTGGCGGGGCCGCGGTAGCAATAAGTTTTGTGACTGGGACCCACAGCCTTTCACTTCGCCCGGCCGGAGCGAGCCGGCCAAGTACATAGGCGATTTCTCCCATTGTCATTGTCCACCCTCTTCGCCACACACACCCTGAAAGTTGTGGACCCCCTCGAAATTAGATATGATTCTGGTTGTTCCGGGCTTACAGACGCCGCAAGGCCCCATTTTCTCCTTCAGGACAAGATCCTTGGGAACTCGGGTAGTGCCCGTTCTCCGCCGGATCCCATCGGATCCAATGATTCTTGCGCGCTCAACTCGAGGGCGGCGGACTCGAGTCGCTATGGCTGTGGCTGCCAACTGGTGATGAGTTGATGGGCTGATTATGATGTGTGGTGGGCCGCTGGATACGAAATGTCCTCTTTATGGTGCAAGCTATCACTGATAAGAAGCCGCTCTGCTGGAGCGGTAGCGCCAGTGATATAATAGAATTCGGATGCGTTGACAGGTTGGAGATATGATGACCCTGTAATTGTATAACATTTTCATTTTCGTGTCCGGTTTTTTTTTCTTTCCCAAGTATTTCACCACTTTGATACATATTTTTTGATCGGTTCTAGCGAGTGCGGACAATCGAAAGTAGTACAGCATCGGATTTTCACACCGTTATTGCCCAAGGGGCACTAAACGATTTCTCCCGGCTCTGGCACACCCTCTCAATTCCTTCTTTCTCATAAATGCCTCCAGACCTCACAAAGGCCAAGTTAAAGCGCAAGTCGAGCCGCCGGGAGGTTGAAGAGTACAAATTTGATGGTGGCCATGCACGCGAAATCGAGCAGAAGAGGAATAGCGGGCAGATCTCATGCGCTGAGTGTAGGAGGTGCGATCACCGCGCTCTCTGTCGTGCCGCATCCCAGAATTAATCTTTCTCTTTCTGACCTAATAACATATGTATATCATCATCACTTCTGACTCAAAGACTCAAGATAAAGTGTGACAAGCAAATCCCGTGCCAATCATGCCAGGTGCGTCTCTCCGTTCTCTCCGGCTCTATTCTCTTCTTGCTTTCGAGCCAACGCCGCCATTTAATTCGTTTCTCTATCTCAGCGGAGAGGCTGCGCAGCACTATGTCCGAACGGTTTGTTCTCCTTCGTTTCAGTTGGCCCTCGGCGTTGATGGATGGGTCGCCACAGGCAGCTTGTCCACTGGTCAAGGAACCCGGTGAGGATCACCTGACCCCTCTCTGCTACCTGCAAACTTACGCGCTGCCCTTCCTCAGCTTCGTTCTTGCAGCGACTGAGCATCTTCATCGCCGGATAGCCAAAATGAGCGAGCGGATCCGGGAACTTGAGGACGCCCTCGGTGACCTCCAGGCCCAGCATTCTGCGGAGCCACACCCCCTCCTTCGTGACGATCTCCTGGGAGTCAATCAACTCAAGGAAGACGACAACAAGGAGGAAATGCCACTTGACGAGTCCGGTGCTGCGGGCCACCCCCCAGAGCTGCTGGACGCTTTCGGAACGCTCTCAATCACCGACCACGGCATATCGCGCTTCTTTGGGCCTACCGGTGGATCGGAGGTGCGTACATGTTGGCTGATATGATCCCCGTGCACGTCATTTTAACCCGTTAATCTTCCTCGCCCTCTCGCACGGGTTTTATGCTATAGTGTCTCTTGATGGCAAGTCCTATCTCTTTTTCGAAGCGGACATCCGCGTTCATTTTACTATAAATCTAACAACGTGACCCAGCAAGATGGACCGGGCTCTTCGCCGCCCAATTCGCCAAGGGACCTGGGACCTTCCCAGCTGCCCCAAGGTCTTCGGTTGTTTTCGCAAGCGTTCCCATTCACCCCGATGGGCCCGACGGGCACCGTCCGCGAATTGATAGAGGGGTACTTGCCGAACTGGGAGCGCGCCAGCTACCTATCGCAGACATACATAGACCAGGCCGGGTGGCTATTTCACTGCGTGTCCAAGGACCAGAT
>JBBPOM010000382.1:0-28364 GCA_038091455.1 Leccinum uliginosum
TCATGAGTATTTGACAGGTTTTTGACACCCGTTTTTTGGCCTCGAGATATGGACATGTTCAAAACTAGTTTTTAACATGTCAAAAACAGGGGGTGTTAAAAACACGTGAGTTTTTCACGGAGCCCTAAGCGCGACGTCATCCTCACTTGCGCTTCAAACCCGGTCCTGACTCCACATCTGATCAAACACGTCAAATCTCAATTCTATCTACAAGATCCAGATTGCATACAAATGGACCGAGGATTTTGTGATCAAGTGCGGGTACGGACTCATTTCCGAGTCCGTGCCGTTGCGAATTACTTAATCGCAAACAAGGCGAAGGCCCCAGGGACCGGGCTGAGCGCTGAGCTACCAGTGATTGCGTCGTATTACTAGTTGTTGGAGCAAGTAATTTATCCGCAGACACTTGACAAGTTTTATGCCGTTCACGGAGGAAACATAGAGGGTACGTCGTGTGATTTGTCACAGCCTGAGTCAGTTTTTGCTGATTGAAACTTGTGTGTTCTTTGTTAGATGGCGCTTTCGCGCGTGTTTTATCATGGAATTTGCCATCTTGGATGGTTGATGGAGCATGCTGGACGACTGTGGAACATGCCAGACGACGTCGGTCTGAGTGGAGGACAGTGGTGTGCCAGACACGTTGGACAATGGCGGGGCACCAGACACCGGCGGAGTCCAGGGGAGAGGACGGTGGAGTGCGGGGGACACGTTCAAATAACGCCAAGGGACGCCAGACACCGCTGGAGTCCAGGGGATAGGACGGTGGAGTGCGGGGGACACGTTCAAACAACGGCAGGGGGCGCCAGAAACCGCTACATATATCAGAATGATACAGGAGAATTCTTGACAGTTGCACATACAAGTGGAGTCTCCTGAGAGTAAAGTTCATCATACGAGACTTTTGATTATAACATGGCTCGGGGCGGGAGCCGCGGAACGGGAGAGCTAGGGAGACGAACAGTTCTCGTTCGCTAGCCTCAGATGGTGTGGCTGCTAGTATCGCCGGAGAGTGAAGAGATCGAAAATGTTGGGATCATACTAAGAATGGTGAAACCCATAAGTATGTCGAGCTATGAGGTTCTGGGTTGTCTGCGCGAATCTGAGTGCGAGATTTGCCAAGGTCGGGAGTCTGAGAGGTGCGCGCCGGGGGAAGTTACGGCGACTGCGGTAGAATGTGAATGTGCAGAAAGATAAGGTTTCTGGGACGACTCCTCGGAGCAGACCGAATATTCAGAACGCCGGTGAGTCGAATCGTGCCGAGGAGGGACACGGTGGAGCGACTGAAGGAGCAGGCGACGCCGCGAAACGACAGGACTATGTATACTGCCGGAGAGTGCAACTCACAACTGAGTTCGGCGAGCCAGAGCACTGCCGCCTGTGACGGGGACACGCGCCTAAGAGTCAAAGAAAAGATATATCGATTGCATCATAGGCAAACAACTACATTTTAGAAGAGAGTGCGCGTGGAAAAGAGTCGAAGAGATTAAACATACAGTATACCGGGAACATTCAAGCGAGCTGCGCAAAGCCGATCTGTAAATTACCGTAATCGAACACGGTGTATATGCCCTCCAGTAAAGTCAGCCCAAAGATCCAAAATCCTAGGCCATATAGTAAGTACGAGTCCATCTAGCGTCGCAAAAGGGATTTCAGGAAGCGATAAGCTATGAAATCTCACCGTGAGGAGTATACGAGCGATCGGCGACAATGGCGCTGAAACAATTGGGAGAACCGTCCTCAATTGGTCCAAGATTGAAAACTTTTGGAGGGATTTGAAACGGCGTGCCACCAAAGGTAAAGATCACCATTGGGAAAGAGTCGCACGGTACTGGAGGCTGCCGATAAAAACAAGGTATCGAACGCGATCCACAGGCTATACTCACATTTATAGTAACCAAGGTCTTCACGTTCCATCAGGGTACCGCCAATGGCTTTGTGGAATTGTGAAACCCGATCCCAATCTCCGAAGATGAAGGCTGAACCAGTGTCGAAGATAACAGATAGATTTTCGAGTATCTTACGACCATCGATAGTAACATCGTCCATGGAAACCTGCCAGTATCCCTACAAAAATGCCAATGTCAGCGTCATCCACACCCATATACCATTTCAACTCACAGGAGTTGTTACGCGTGTATAAGTGATGTCACCAGTGTACAGCTCACTGTTTGCTCCACCGACATACAATTCTGCACCAGAAAGAGTGAGTTTCAATGAGAATACCGAATTCAAGTTTGCAAGCCTGTTTTGTCTGACAAGCGATCCAAACAGCGGTTCAACAAGAAGTCCCGAGATGGAAGGGAAGGCCAATCCCATTAAACCGTCTAAATACCCATTGTCCTTTATCGGAGAAATGTACGATGTTATAGATCCAAAGGTCTGAGGGTCTGCCTAGCTTGGTGTCAGAATCCAGTGGTGATGCTCATAAGCGATATTTGCAAGACATACAGTGAATCCAGCGACGGTTACATTATCAGTATATCGATTGCCTTCAACGATAGTGTTATCATCATAGCTGAGCTGAAATGGCGGATCCTCGTAGTACTCAGAAGTTGTGGATGAATGAGGATCCCAGAGGTCGCGATCACTGGAAATCCCATTACAGCCAGTCTGCAGTACCCACGTATCGCTGCGTTGATTTGATGAAACCAACTGTATGAACTAGAAGAAAGTACATACGCCGAACCAGTGTCGATTTGGACTGTGATGTAGATCAGGTTAGATATATCAGAATGAAAGAAGAGCATTCACCTTTGAATGTCTTGGGAGGAGTGCCAATCGAAATCTCGCCCATCCAAGTCCCACCTCCAGTAGAAATAGTGGTCAGTGGGACGCCGGTGCCACGCCTTCCGAGTTCGGACTCGCTCCGTTTCATAGCGAAAGGATGCATCGACCCCGTGTTCATCTCGTAATTGTCTAGGCCACGAAGGATCTTGCTAAAAGAAACATGTCTCAGCAGGCCAGATATCATGGTTCGTTCCACGTACTCTCTGACTGATATAGCATGAGAGGTGATTTCATCTAAATCAATACTTTTGTTGGAAGGCAGAGAGGAAGAGTGTCTGACAAGTGGTATGGCTATACCACCCGCGTTCCGGTTTGGTATAGGCTTCGCAATGGCCAAAGTGACAAGTCGACCAGCGACTGCATATATTGTTATCGTAATGAATCGCATTCAAGAGTGACAACGACCGCTAGACGCTGGAACGTAGACTGGTGACCAGCCTGTCCAAAAGAGGCAATGCTGAGCCGCATCGATAAAATCAAAATCTTGTCTGAGTGCGACAAATGATATCTGATGTTCGTGCGCCGAGACATTCTCACCAAGAGCGAGATGTACACCATCTGGCAGCTCAACTGCGTTCACACTGGCAGTCAGCACGAATCCAGGAAAACAAGCGGATTCTGCAGTACGCGCCGCAAGTTTCCATGTGGAAGACGTTGACGGAGCGAAGATAATGGCGATCGATAGGAGGAGGTTGGCGTCGGGAGGGGTTCGAAATAGTGGCGCCGCAAAGATAAGTAGTAGATCTTACCCAGTACAAACGGCGTGACTAAGCCATTTCCCTATCGAGCTCAGGCCTCAGGCCCTCATTACAGATAGCCAACTTGTGGCCCGCGTTGGAGAGGCCAGAGCTACAGACGTTGCCAAACGATGCCTAGCGATGCCTCGACAACGCCTGACGATGAATGAACGACAAGAACACAAACACGACACGCTGCTCTAAAAACCTCTGCTGACAAAGCCTCGGAAGCTCCCGAGACCCCTCTCGCTCTCCTGTCCTCGACCCCTCTCTCTGCACTGCCACAGCGTTCTATAAACCTGGAACTGGTGGCTTGTTCTCGAAAATCGGTTCCTTTGATCTGATTGGTCGAAATCGGTCGACCGATTTACCCCCTACGCATGGCGGTGCTGCCTACTAGTACTAGTACCGTTACTGTATCGACGGCTTGCTTCGCCTCAGTCTAACAACTTGTGTACCGGGAAGTTCAAGGAACATCCACAATGATTCAAGTTGGATTCAAGCGAGCTCCGCAAACCCGATCCGTAAATTACCGTAGTCGAATACAAGGTAATATGCCTTCCAGTAAAACCAGCCCAGTGGTCCAAAATCCTAGGCGATAAGTATAGTGAGAACGAGTCCATCTAAGGGGATTCAGGAAGCGATAAGCTATGAAATCTCACCGTGGGGAGTTTCATACGAGCGAAATTGAGGACTTGAGGATGGATAGGAAACGGCGTGCCATCAAGGGTACCGACTGACAACTCGGTTTTAAACGAAAGTGTACACATCATATGAGCTGGGTCACCAAAGCAATACTAACAAAACCGAGAACATAAAACCTTTCACGTTAGGTAGTACCTTGAATCCTACAAGTTACCGATCGTGTGTTCCTTCTGTCCAAGGAGCCGTTGACTTGTCTTCGGATCGATTCCAACTCGATCGATCCTTCGTAGGAGGCACAGCGCGAGTTCTAAACTTTGTAGTAAGAACGCGATTGTCGGACCCCCACCAACGAGGACGATCATCGTGCCACCGCCACTCTCGGGGCTGTTCCCGACTAGTGGATCAGTCTACATCACAATGAAACCAGCCGCACATATAAGAATGACTGACGACCAAGCTTCACTCAGGACCGTCGCCGCTGCAGATCTGGAGATCAACCTCTCGACGCCGGACCATGTCTGGGCCTCAAAATCAACCTCAGTCCATCCCTTCCCAGCCCTCGTCTCTCAGCGATGAAGCCTCGAATCTCGTCTTTCGCATTTCTAAACTCCTTCGCCTTTTACACGACCTCAAGAGCGAAGAAGCCAAGCTCGATGCACGGGCACGCCAACTATGGGCGCGACCGGGTCCAAAGCCCACAGATAGGTCATCTACGCCGCCCCGGCCGACAATCTCCACCCCAGTCTCGAGGCTTCGTGTCCGGAACACGGAAAGCACGACTGAAATGGCTACGCCCAGTACCCCGTCACACATTCATCCAAGTATATGATTGTTGTTGACATTCGTATTATCATTGAACTTGATTGGCAGAAAACGTCGAGACCCCAGTAAAGGCGTTTTTGTTGATGCAGTCGTTCGCACTGGCGATGTCGGTTAGAAGTAAACGCAAGGGCAGGGTATTCTTGACGAGAGATGGCAGCGAGTTCGGGGAAAGAACATAGAGCTGAAGTGGTGGGCAATGCTGGTCAGGTCATGGACGGAATCATGGTATGAAGCGGAGGGCTGACTGCCAGAGGACTAGCATGGGCAGATAGATGCCCTGACGAAGACGCTGTAGCTTTTGTACGACGATCTGATTGTTTCTCCCGAGGCAATGGCCTGCTTGACCATGTACTCCAGACTTCCCGCACAGATGGTCAGGTGAGCTGGAATAACGTGGGTATACTGATCGTGTCCTATCACGGGATGCAGTCAGATTCCACGACAAGGGCCAGAGTGTGCAATACTTACTACTACCGTGCATTGAGAAAGCTTTCGACTACACCCTACTCGCCAAACTGATATCCATTGACTATATCAACCCAAAGTCTCCTGGTATCGACGACTGCACCAAGTCGTGAGGCGAGCAAGAATGCACCACTCAATTTCCTTGGGTCGTGTGCACATGAGCGAAATACGGCGAGCGAGGTCGCGGTCAACTGACCTATTAAGACTGTAAGTCTCCCGGGGAGGCGGAGTAAGCCTATGCTGAAGCATGATCGGGATGTTTGCACGGATTTGGCTTGTGACATCTGCCCAATGCGAACCCTGCCCAAAGGCGAACGGTTGCGGCGTAGATGGTCTGAAGGGTGTCGCGAGCAGAATCATGGAATCGACATGGGCATTAGACATGGCCTAATGGGTATGATGCGAATCGTGGTAAGAGGAGGTCGTAATCGCAAAGTTTGCACAAACCTCATTCTCCTCGCCTGTGAGGTAGCCTAGCTTCAGACTGCATTCAACACATGCATTGCGATCCTCCGCTGCTGCGGCCTGAAGTAGGCGCAACCAGTCGTCTATGAATTCTTTTGTATATTCACGTGTAGCACCGAAATCGACCAGCGAGACCTAGATTGACATGAATCTCACGAATGATGCAGAAAACGTCACGAACCTGCTGGGTTTTGGAATTCCATAGAAAATTTGTCCAGTTAGGATCGGTCTGCATTAGTCGGAATTCGAAGAGCTCTCGCAAACAGAGCTCGGTGATACGTTCTGCAATCTGTTGGTCCGATCGATCAACCGTGGGCACTTTTTTTGTCTTTTACCGATTTAATACCTCGTTACGCTCCTCTTGAGGAAGAGTTGAGATAGATGAGTCTCCCACACTGACCCCTTCGACGTGTTCCATGACAAGAACACGTTCAGTACTGCCTTCCCATACCCAAGGGACTTTGAAGCGAGAATCCCCGCCAAGAAGCCCTAGCGAGTTGTATCGTCGCAGAAATTGTGCCTCTCTCAAATAATCACACTCGTCGGCCAATTCGTCTTTCATGACCTTAGGCGAATTTCCTGCTGAGCAAGATTTGCGAGATATATCAGAGACTTACCTGAACTGTACGGTTTAGGAACAACCCCTTTGGCAACAGTTGGCCAGCGGTTAGTAGTAACTTGACATAACCAAGGTCGCTGGCGATCGAGTTCGCGATGTTCGGGAATTGTATTTTAACGGCAACACGCTCCTCTCGGCCAGAAAGCGAGGAAGACGCAGTCAATACCGCGCTATGAACCTGTCCGATTGAGGCTGCTGCAAAGGGCACACGATCGAACGAGGTAAAGTAGTCCGCCCACGAGGTACCTAATGCAGACGTGAGCACTTCCTGCCAATCCCACGTAAGCTGACCCGGATGACTGACATCAAGTCAAACCCACCTCCAATTGCCAGTCCGGCATATAATGGGCGCTATCCTGTACACGCCTGAATATCTTATCCACTTCAGGTGGGAGTATATGTGTGTCTAGTTTGGGTGGTGAGTATGTCTCCTGCCACTTGAACTGCAAGCACTCGGACCTTGTATGCTCATAAACTGACCGAGTTTCAGGGCGGCACCTCTCATTTGTGACAGTTTGGAGACTAGTCGCTTGATATTAGCTTCTGTCATCATCAAGGAACCTTGTTGGCTATCTCCCGAGTCGACCGTTGACCGGCGAATAATTTCCGAAGCAGCCCCGTATCCAAGAGAGGCAGCTAGACCTGCAATTTTTTGATGACGAGTGAATATCGCGAATAGTCAAGAAGTATTGGACGTACCGCCATAGTGAAACAGGCGGCCTATCCTAGAAGAAGGCACCTTTGATGATTGTAGATTGCGTGTTATGACAGGCTCAGCGGTTCGGGTATCACCAGCAGGAAACGCAGGTGTAGTTTCTATGGGCTAATCAATGATGGACGATGATAAGTGAATCGCTGAATGGATGGCTACGCAGAAACCTCGAAGTACCTTGGTGGCACCAAAAAGCGCCGGGGATGGGGTACTGTCTTGATGTCCATCAAGGGTACGAGTGATCGACTCGTGAACGGCAGAAACTTCTGAGTCCACAATGTCACGCGGTACATCCACACCAACCGACGCGTTCTTCTCGACAGTAAAAGAGCCATTATCTCTCGGAATAGCCTGTAAGTTTGGGATGTAAGAATTTGGGAGTACCTGCGCGCTCCTGATCTGTGCTGCGCGCAATGTAATGTCAGCGATAGAATGAACGACACATAGCCATCCAAACGCTGGCGACGGTGGCATTCGAACAGAGCGCGTTGAGCACAGCCACTGAATTGAGAGGCGGGCCGTTCAAAACCCGACCATGTACGAAGCTAACTTGGTATAGTTACCGATACGCACAAAATCACAGATGTACCACACACACAATCCCAACCTTTCCAGATTCGTGGTACAGAGGTTCGTGTCACTGTTCAGAGTTTCCACTAACTTTCATTCATCTGTCCTGTATTAGCTCGGATGTGATATCAGATTTACGAGTGAATGTACTGGAGGAGAATTCGACAAGTGTCATATGGTACAAAGTATGGGCTGTTCGCTTCCTTCTCTCCATCCAGGTCTCACAGTATATCAGGAACGCTTCCTCTCGGACCAGGAGATCATTGAACATATCGTCGTGGGTATTCTCCGCGATCGACCTTGAAGACAGGCTGAAATGGTCTCGTAGCACAACCAGACATCCACCATCTGCTGGGTTATACACCGTCCGAAACAAGGATGGTATATCCGCATTCGATCTCCAACTTTCCCTCCAGGGGTCTTTATTCCGCTGCTTCCCGTTCCGCCCTCTTCACCAAATTTCACCGATGCTGCCTTGTCTTTTTCGTGTCGCACAAATGGCTATCCTTCGTCGCCGCCGCTATGCAAGGCAGTTGATAGTTGCAAATCCTCAACTGATAGCCTAGCCTCAGATAGCACAGCCGTGCATTCCTACCCGCCTACGCCTCCCGCAGCACCTGTTGCTATCCCACCTCTTTCACCGCGGTCAATCCACGCGAAACTCGACGCGATCGGAACTGCATCTAACAGGGTATCGAACACAGTGACACCTGCGAGAATCACACAATTCCTTCTTGCACCTCATTCCTCCCCGCACGTACCTGGTCCGCAACCTGGCGAAGACAGATCACTCTTTACTCGTGCTCTTTCCTTCTTCCAGAACAATAAGCCTTCTCACTCCGTTTCGTTTACGCTCTGTGCCCTTGATAAACTGGGTAATCTGCCGCAGGTGGCTGGCCCGTCCTCGCAACCACAACGGCACTCGCAACTTATTCCCAAGATACCTTCACCGCTTCTTACATTTCATGACAAGACACCAATGCTAACGGTTGGATCGTTTACCGGGTTGCTAGAGATAGACCGTGCAGAGGAGCGGATCTTGGGTGTGGACACGAGCTTCTGGATTGCTATTGCATTGACGTACCTAGAGTTTTTGGAGGAAAGAGAGGTATGTTTAACGCACCATTCGGTCTGCGATCTATTGTCTGATGGCGGCATATACAGAGTTATCTAGCTGCAGTGACGGACTAACGATGATACTGTATACAATAGTGTAGATAACTATTTGCTTGCTCTCAATGTAAGGCCCTAGTATGGGGTTAGGGTTTCTATCCACGTGATTGACTTTTTTACACGTGACCGAGACAGGGCTTGCGGAGTTTGAAATATACCTCTTTTCGAACTTGAACCAGTCAGCCAGTGGACGGCCCTAACAACTCCAACTCGTCCAAGATCACAACCATGGTATGTCGCGTCGTATTCACACTACTTCCGTCCATGATCCCACATATTCTATAGTCTGTCACCCCTGCTACAATGCGTCGTTTAATGCGCGAAATATCGGAGCTTAAGAAAAGTCCACCAGAAGGGATCCGTATTGTTACGAGCGACGAGAACATCCTTGATGTTACCGGAATAATCGAAGGTCCTGGTGAGTTTACTTGCTTTTTGAACTGCTTCGTTTGAACTGAGCCTATTTTTTGCCTATTGTCAGAGGGTACACCTTATGCGGGAGGATACTTTCGAGTGCGGTTCAAATTCGCGGAAGAGTTCCCCGCAGCCCCACCTAAATGTTTGTAACACCACTCTCAACGCTGCCGTCACTGTCTGACGCGTCTTGCAGGTTGGTTTGCCACAAAAATCTTCCACCCGAACGTATCGTCTGCGGGCGAAATATGTGTAAACACGCTAAAGAAGGATTGGAAATCTAGCTACGGCATTGGTCACATCCTAGTGACCGTGAAATGTCTTCTCATTTATCCCAACCCCGAATCCGCGCTCGATGAAGAAGCCGGGAAACTTTTGTTGGAGGATTATGACAGCTACTTCTCGCGAGCGAAGCTGATCACGAGCGTGCATGCCACCCCGCGGACAAGTCCCCCAGAATTCCAACCATCGAGTAGAAATAACTCGGAGGCTAGTGACGTGCTACCTGCTACAGTTCCGGATGCACCAGAACCCTCTCAGGCGATTGCCGCTCCGTCGTCCTCTACGACACGCAAGTCCTTTCAGCCGACTCTATCTTCACAACCACTGCAATCCTCTACAGAAAATATGCCCAAGCAATCTTATTCTCCGACATCATGTTCCAATAAAGGTAGCAAGGAACGCATAACATCACCCTCTCCGCTATCCACAGCAGATTCAAACATAGGAACTCTGGGCACGACTTCGAAGGCGGTGAAGCGGACGGCAGCGACTGGGACCGTTGGCGTGGAGAAGCGGAAGAAAGCTTTGAAGCGCCTATAGTATTAATGGGACAGTGCATAACGCATTTCACGACTGTACGCTCTAGTGTTTTCTGTAGTGTACTGGTATCATGTCACGCTCGTGACGCTCTTGTGACAATAGAAAGACAATTTTCGGATAATTATAAAAAGTTATTCAACTCCCTTGCCTCCGTCATGTTCTCAAGGTCTCTGTTGGCTCGTTCAGCCCCGCTCAGACTGTCGGCAACGTTGACGGCACGAGTAGGCTCGCGTTCTCTGAGCACTGTGCGCTTCGCCCACCCTGCACGTAGTGTGGTGGTATCACGTTTTGCGAACTTGCGATGGTCCTCAAGTGCACCAGCATTCCGCACCGAAACCCAAGATGACAGGCGAACCTCCGCTGCACCTTCAGGGACCTGTTATATCGCCAACATTCCTTACAAGGTGACCGCAGAGGAGCTCAAGGATGCATTCTCCGAGTTTGGAAAAGTCGTATCTGTCAGATTGCGTATGTCGCGTCTCGCTCCAACGCGTAGCCTTCCGCAAGGGAGCTGATCATGTGTTTTCAGTGACTACGGATGCAGGTCTGTTTCGGGGCGTTGGGTTCGTTCACTTTGAGTCGGTCGAGGACGCTGTCGGCTTTGTCGAGGCGAACCAGGTGGACCCTGTTTTCGTGTTGGACAGGCAACTTCACGTCGAACATGCGCAGAAGATGAAGAGCGTGCCGAAGGCGGTAGAGCCTTGTGACACGCTCATGATGTTCAACTTTAGAGGGCAATCGGCGGACGAGGTGCGGGAAATGTTTGGCGGTCATGCGGACAGCATACTGGCGGTACGGTTTGGTGAGTTCAATTGTAATCCTTCTTTGTCGTGGGTATTGATACAGCACCTTTTCTACGCAGACAAGAAGGAGACGGGCCGTCCATCGCGAAAAGCTTTCATCCAGTTCCGTGACGTGAGCATGGCGACAGAAGCTATGGAGGCATTCCAAGACCAGAACGGCAATCCTCAGATTACGTATGCTAGACAAAGACAGCCCCCCGTCAATGCGTATTCTCTTACTTCTAGATTATCACACCACAGGGATCAATAGACGCAATCGACTCCATACCAGTCGATTATGTTAGGTGGTAATACTATTTACTATCGCTGTCTTTGGTCGGCGGAACTAAAAAAAAAGTACAATATCCCCCCTCCGAGCTTCCTTCTCCCTCTAAGGACACTTCTAATGGTGACGAATACTTCAAGGGGCGTAGACACTCACATATGTGGACGATAGAATTCTGCGCTCAACGTCCTTGCAAGGACCGCTGGACGCAGCATGATTGGTATTCTTGCCGAAGCTTCCACGTCCGTCGTGCAGGTCTCTGAGGATAGTATTATGATTCCTCACTGCTTGTGAAGTCGGTGCCAAGATCTGCTTTGTTCATTCCATTCTCGAATTTCCAAAACGCCACAATAATATATCAACAAAACCCTCCTTCCCACCTTGCTTCCCACTTTGTGGGAGTCGGGGATAGATCAAATACAAGATTTCACAAGTCATCAGCCGTGACCAGTGCCTGCAGGCAGGTTTTACAAGACGAGAGATTCAAAGATGAAAGGAAAACATAACCGTGGCCCATCTGGTACACCCCAGACGTCCCCGTCACAAGACATCCACAGTTTACACTTGTGTGGACAGATCACGCAGTTCGTGTACCTTCCCAACCTTTTTAGTCGGTTTTCAAGGCCTCTGCGAACCAGAGATGACGAACCTCGCACATCTGGTCTTCGTCAGAACCGCTCCTTCCCATCTGATTCGGCGTATGAGTCGGTATGACCTGTGTAAATAAAGAACCAGACGGTGTGAGCGTACGACGCACCCCGTTCAGACTCGGATCAGCAGTTATGTCCATGACTGATTCCGCTCGGGGACATGTTATGTAGGCAGATTGAGTGTCCCGTCGCCTCGATGTCGTGTTAGAGGCCAGATCATTCTGTACAGTCTCTGTCAGGTTCAGATTTTGCGGATTCCTAAGAACGAGTCTGAAGTTTAAAGACGCTAGCAGACAGTTTGAATAGCTGTGCCTGCCATTCAGCATCGACGAAACTGGTTGAAATTGTGGTTAGTACCCACAGTTTCGACAGCATATAAAATCTAGTAAGAAGATCGGTCAGGACACCATCAGCGCATATCGGTGGACATACAGGGCGACATGATAATATGTGTCCCTGAACATAACTCCGATGATTAGCTCCAAGATCGCGGCTATAGTTGTTACAAGACCGGTCTCGATGGTGAACCTCGTTAACTTGATCAGCATCAATTTGCTGTTTGTGAAATTAGATTGGGAAGGACGAAACTATGTAACATTTGCATGAGTGCAAGCTCGGAGAAGAGGACTCAATTTGAGCGTACGCTCAGCATCATGTAGACTGTGATCGTAAGATCACACGCTGCGCTGCTCCCGAGCCAGATCTGATCGGTGTTCGAGTTCTAAATAAGACAGAGTGTGACAGGTGTACCCACCACCAGTGAAGCTAGTGAATCTCGTGAAGGTTGTAATACTAAGCCGCTCTGTGGAAGAGTCCAGCCAAACGGGGGGAGATTGGAATGCGATCGTGACTGACAGTGAAGGTAAAATAGCAGATGCCCGCAAATTGAACTAGGGAGAGCTGAGAAAAACAATTCATTAGAATGTTTGAGATATTTCCAATAGAAACCTATATGTCACCATCATGATGAAAAGTGGAATCACGCGGTACTTCTGAAGGGACCGTACCCTCCAGCAGTAGAAACTTTGAGTTAGTGTAGTCACTTCTCTCGATTAGCCACTGCCAAATGTCTGAGACGATGAGATGCTCACCAAGCCCAGCCATGGGCGCCAAGAGATTTAAATCGGTAACTGTGGATGTACCAATATTCCAAGATATGCTTGCCGGTTCCCATAATCCCGAGAAGATGAACCCAGTCATCAATGCTTCCAGTATAAGTACAACCGTCACTGGGAGAATAGCGGCTCAGCCACAGCATCACAAATAACGACATCTATCACCTAACACCCTCGTGGGTCTGCGGTCATCTGGGAAACTAGTAAAATAAATATCTGAGGAATGCTAAGCGAATGATCTATCAGCATTGCAATGTCGTGGATACATACAAGACTGGACGACCAAAGATCCCATGAGCCCAAAGGACAGAGTGTATCCAACGACCTACATATCGCACAATGTGGGTTAGAATGATTGAACAAGCAACATGAATAGTACATACAAAAGGTCCATTGCTGACGAAAACAAGGTGTTTGATGCAGAGAAGAAAGAACTCAATGTGTCGACTCACATAGCTTGTTCATAGTTCTTAGGATAGACAAAACTGTGCATCGTCGCTGAGCACAGAATGCGGGAAATTAAAATTTTGCATACCTAGGACCAGTGGGTTGACTCATATCAAGTTGCGCTGTGTTCGAGTCTTCGCAGTGATCACCTTTTTTACAGTGGAGGGAAGTAGCGGGGGGAATATGATGGCCATGGATATCGATTCAGATTTTTAAAGTGGCTGCCAATATACGTAAGATGTGCTTCTCCACACCCTCTGACTCTGAGCTCAAAGTGGAAATGGCAGTCCTATGATTGGATATGCCGGTGTGAAAAATTAAGCCTTTGTGGCAGCTGATCGGGTTTCTTGAAGCGATGGAGACTCTCCTGAATCACCCGAGCGAGGCCCAGACCACAGCGACCACAACGGACGGGTCAAGGCTGGCGCTGTAAACGCGGCGATGCTCCAACCAAATGTCATTAAAGACACCACTGGTACTGAGAGGACCCCGAGGATGATCAGCAATGACCATAATTCGAGTTGTAGACTAAGTACGTGGTTAATATTCATTTGCGATGATCGAGGTGAAACTTTCCGTGAGCACAACAATGTTTTAATCATGGCGACTGATATGATTCTAAACATCCTGTGAAACGCGTGGATCAGATTGAATCGAAATTCCGACCCCAGCAGATGGCATATTGGCTTCCAAAATGTGGCCGGGATTACAAGAAGGCCAGAGCTGCATGGCGCGTATGGTACAAATGAGTCTAAAAGAAGAGGAGGGCGTGATATGAAGAGGATGAGGTGGTGTGATGGGATTTTTGGCTGGAAATCCACAATATTCTTCATTGAACGTTTCAACGGCGAGGATGCGAAGCGGCTGAGTTTGAGCCTGAGGGTCGCGCCGCGGATGTATTGGTAATTGATAATTCGATTTGCACTGCCACAACCTGAGCTCGCCGTCTTCGCCGTCCATCATATTGCCACTGGGTCACAGTCGCGACTGCAGCCTCATTGCAAACTTTACATTCCGGTCGGCGGTTACAACGGATGAAGTATACGACATTTGCTACAGAAAGTGTTCCTCGAAGATCGGATCCAAGGTATCGATTCCCATCCGGTATTTCACAAGTCATCAGCCACAACCACTGTAGGTTGGCTTTGCAAGACGAAAGATTCAATGGTGAAAGAAAAACATAATCGTAGCATCTGGTATCATCCCATTCCAGACGAATAACAGCCCTCAATCCCTGACACAAGGATTCCATACTTTACACCCGTGTAGACAGATCACGCAGTTTGTGCACCTTCCCAACCTTAGACTTCTTAGTCAGTTTTCAAGGCCTCTGCGACCCAGAGATGACTACCTTGCACATCTGATGTTTGACAGAACCGCTCCTTCACATCTGATGCTACGTAAGACTGAGTCTGTTTAGAAGCTGTCGTTGTCGATGTACGACGCACCTCGTTCAGATCAGCGGTTATGTCTATGATTGATTCCGCTCGGGGATATGTTCGCACGACGTGTGCACTGCGGAGGCACTCAGTTACGTTATTCAGTGCTCGCACTCAGGTTCCATTGTCGGGGAAAGCATTCAACCCGCAAAGTTCCGGAATATATCCTCGTAACGAATGTTCAGAATGGCTTGATAAAGTGGTCGCGATTGCGGGAAAGAGGACGCCAGTGAAGCTTCCAACACAATACTGTGTTCACTACAAACTTTGCGGGCTAGACCATTCTTAATTGCGATATTTTAGAAAAAAAAAAGAGTCAACAAAAAGGTTGGACAGTACATGTGCGGGGTGTACATGAGTGGCAGATGGAATCGAGATACATAGGTTTTTCTATCGAGGTCCCTCGCAGACTCGGAAGGGGGTTCCTGTAGATTCAAGTATAGTATTTCTTCCAAAAGAGTCAACGAATGTCATGAATCCTCGATGAGTATCTTCGTCTTCGGATGAACCCACGTAAAGTCAGCCTGAGTAACTGCACGAGTCACGATGCATAGACACACCTCATTCTGGTCAGGAGTCATGTCCCTATCTGATTCTGCGTGAACAGTGATCGGTATAACATGCATAGAGTGGGAAGCAAATCGAGATTGGATATCAAATGATCTGTCATTCCAGATGATAGCAGTCAATTCTGGATGAGCTTGGGTGGTGACGACGAGTCGAAAGTTCAGAGACGCCAGCAGGGAATTTGCATAGCTGGACGACTTTAAAAATGGGCGATTATGATCATAAACACTGATAACATACAGTTTGGATACAGCATAAAACCTGATTCAATATCAGCGATGACACCACCAGCACCTTTTCATGATACTTACACAGCAATATGATAAAAGTGTTCCTGATAAATGACACTGAGGACCAGCTCTAGTAGTGCTGCTGCAGCTGTCACCAGACCAGTCTCCATGGTCAACCGTGTCAGCCTGACCAGGATAGACTTGTCACCTCCAATGTTAAATTTGAAAGGCCAGAGCTGTATAGCGTGTGTGGTGAATCCAAAAGAAAGGGAAGGGGGTGTCATGGGAAGACGTACGCTCGATACCATGAATAGTGCAATTGTTGAATCACATACGACACTACTTCCGAGCCAAGTCTGCCAGACATCTGTCTCCCTGATAACCTGATACAGATGAGCACACTTACCACCAGCAGCGGAGAGATTTTCCATGGACTTGCGTGTGAAGGGGATAGGTCATTCTGTTAAAGAATCTAGCTAGATGGCGATGAAAAGCATTTCAACTTACGGAAATGCCAACATATGTGACGCTGGCGAGTTGGAGCAGGGAAAGCTGTAGAAGTACACTGTCAGTGCTCGCGATCATCGTAATTGTTGGATTCAATATATTACCATCATGATAGGAAGAGTGATCAAGCAAGATTTTCGAAGGGATGATATTCTCCAGCAATAGAAACCATGGGTCAACGTAGCCACTTCTCTCGGTTGGATATTGTCATGTTGGAATGTTTTTGCCACTTACCAAGTCCAGTGGTGAGTGCTGAGGCAGTGAGTGTCCAATCCACCCCGAATTGATTGACTTCTAGGGTGCCTGTACTAGTATCAATATTGATGGGCAAAGTAGATGATTCCCAGAAGTCGTAAAACGTGAATACAGTGATCAACGTCTCTAGGAGAAGGACGCTGGCCACTGGGTAATTGGAATACAATGAGTCGCAGCCTCCTAAAGACAACAATTGCGGCAATTACCTAAAGCTTTGATAGCACCTCGGTCATCTGGGAATCTAGTATAGTAGATATCTAATATTCGGTGTTAGTGAGCGCATCAACATTAAGTGCGTGTGGATGTAAGAAGGCACACACAGGCTTGGACAACAAGGGCTCCCATCAGACCAGGGCATAGCGCATACCCGATAACCTATACATCATGAACACAATGTGTGCTAACGAGTGGACAAAAACTCACAAATGGTCCATTGCTGTTGTAGCAAGCAAAATTCAGCTTTGCGATCCAGAGACCCAGGATTGATTGGCTTACTCACACGATTGGGGTACTGTTGAATGCGGCATTCTGAGCAACAATGCAATGCTAGGGACCTGAGGTCACCCACCTCATTGTCAGATTCGTGACTGTACCTCGGGTGTATCCAGACTCTCGATGGGGTCGGATTTCTCATAGGCTGGCCTTATATACGAGGGCTGTTTGCGCGAAACGGCCACTTTGGTGGATGGAAGGCTACGTTATGTGGCAAGAAACGACCAACCTTCGATCTGATCCCTATGTGAACGTTGTTATAATTGGTTGCCGACTCGCCTCATCTGATGCCTTCCATACTACTTGATCTGTCGAGGAGATATTCGCAATTCGGAACGGAGTCCTGCATGCCGATGTCCAGGCAGCCCATGTTACTTACTACTAATTGGCTCAGCTAGTATTAGAGAGCAATTCAACATGATTATCCGACGATGCTCGTCAACAAAAAAAAGCGTTATCAACTCACCACAGCATGGTGCAGACTCTTTCGTCACATTAACCACGGCGGTGCAAACCACGAGTTGTGATTCGGAAGTTGTGGGCGATGCGGCGGCTGGAAGCTCAGGCTGACTTATCTTGAAATGGCACAATTCATGCCCGAATCTCCAGTTCTCCGAACACGCCAAACAGAATGCATAGCCAAGGCCGGGGCTTCGAATGAAATCAGAATAGCCGTCTGATAGTTCCGGCCCATCTGACACCGACTTGCTGTGGATTAATATCATCACGTTTATGGCAGGGACTCTGCCGCTCTCACGCTAGTACATGCAAAGTTCTGAACACACTGAATAGATCGACCGCAGTCCCTTCCTCTTTTCCTTCCTACGAGCGCCCTCTTTGGTCGTTTCGTTCTCGATTGCAGAAGAATCCTTTGTACCACCTTTCACCTTCACGTTCTCGATGATGCTTCGTTTCCACGACCCTCGGCGCATCGTTCCTTTGGTGGTGAGATCCAAGGTACCGTTCGTGGCCTTGATGCTGCGTACGCTAGGACGACGCCGGTTCGAGATATTGCGCGCCACGGCTTCTGACGGTCTCTTTGCAAGCCTCCTCGATACAGAGATCTGTCTTCGAACGAAAACTTTTCGGGGAATCTTCGACTGCAAAACCTCGCTTCCCTCCTCTCGCGGTATCGCCGGCAGCTGTTTCTCCACCCTTTTTGGGCTGTATGGAAGCGCGTACTTGTCGTCGAACGGAGAGGTCAAACCTTCTTCGTCATCGTCCACCCACGCCTCTGAATGTCCAGGATCCTCGCGCGTGGAGAGGTTATCTTCCGTTCCCGGCGAATAGTCCAGGCAACTTTGTATCCCATCGAGGTTCGCTTGTCCCGGCCCACGCAGATCGAAAAGTCCCCGAAGACGCGGGGACAAGAGACGTAAACGAGAGCTGATTGGTGTGTTGGTTGGGCAAGCAGGGCTACGAGGTGAGCCTTCGGTGGAATTAGATCCCAGGATGAGGTACTCGAGTTCTTTCAATGCTCGACGCTTGCGCGAGACGCGTTCCTCGACTGTGAAGCAGAGGTTTTCCAGTCCCTTCAGTTGTTCGAGGAAGAGGTCCGCGGTGGCAAGGACGTCGGGTTGTTCAGTTTCGGTGTACGATGTCGCCATTTCTGCGGAAGATGTTGTAGTCTTCGTGGGCGATTTGAAGGGATCGGCGTCGTCGCGAAGGTCGGCACGCATGGTGGGTTGAGAGGGGGAAGTGAGCTCGCGACTGACAGACATCCAGAATAGTCAGCCGCCCTCTTATATTGTCAGATTCGTTGTCTTGGACTGGATGTGTTGCAATTACGACCGCCCACGTCTCGATCTCGATCGGTCCTGTGGTGTCGCGCGATTTGTCTATGAGGTGGCCAAGTTGTCCACTTCTGTCTTCAAATCATGCATTCGAATTTTTTCGTCAGCCTTTGTCACGAATACCGACTCTCCCATGATCAGCTCATCGTCACAGTGTAGGTTCGCTATCCCTACCACATCATATCGTGAGTAATGCCGCATTTCTACCACCCACTGCGTATTCATAATCGCTATCTATAACCATCAGAACGAGAACGATCTTCACCCTCGACGTATTCCCGATTCCACACCCCCCCACGTCTATTCTACTTCGCGACTGCGTTGCCTGTCGACTGGAGTACACAGGTTGTACATCCCTCGAACAAACCACATGGTAGTAATGGACAAGGACCGCGTTCACCAGTGGCGTTTGATGGACCGTCTTTTATACCCAACGTCACGGTGTAAAACCGCTCGTTCGATAATGAACGGTATTCACAGGTGCACATTCTTGCTTTGTGAGAGTATTGCATTGCGCGGCCGAACACAGGGGTATGTAGCGATGGTGGCTACCCAGAAAAATGTAGTAGGCAACCCATCGCACGCTGGCTCAAGTACAACTTCATATCGAAGTGCCAGTTACTGGGTCCGCACTGAATGTCATATAGCACTACATACCGCAGGCTGGATTGTTCGGTTTCCGACTTTGTCCACCCAATTCTTTTCCCGTTTATCGTACATTCACCAGCCTTACCCATAGCACACTGAAGGACAACCTTTGTAACACTTCCCATGAATCTAATCATGTTTGATCTATACTGTGTCATAGGGCTCGGGGATGTATGTACTGACAATGGTTCTAGAGCCAAAACGACAATCATCTGGCAGGGTGAACTGGCGGTCCTTCACTTGCGTACATGTTCACCCTTGTTTTTTTTATTCTATTTGTGCCTTCCTTATCCATGCCACCGGCAACCGTGATTGCCGCTGTTGCGTTAGGGTACCCCCATCATATGAACTGGAGGGCACCCGGTGAGGCCGCACGGCTTCAGCGCTATAGAGTAGCCAGAAGGGTCCGGTCCGAACGCCGAGCCACCTTTCCCACTGAATGTCAGTGTCAGAGGGGTAGAGACCCATTTCCTCGGTGTTAGCACGTCAAAATCACCCAGAGTGCCACGAGGAAGAAGGAAGGACGGTTTGTGAGAGGAATAGTAGTGGGCCACCCGGAGCGCAGTTATGACTCATGTAGAATAACGTGTATTGCTGCTGGATCTCGTACATCCAAGAGGGACAGTGGTACTTGATGTGCACGTTGATGTATTTCCGTTGATCCGAACGGGAACACCCACGGAGATCCCGGATCCGTCATCCACGACCCAAGTCCTTAGTTGCGGCGACAGCATTAAACACATGATTGTGCTTGCCAATTATGCGGAGGTCGGTCACTGGCACCTTGGGGGAGGGTTACCTGACGTCAGTGCGCAGGTCCACTCCACCACCATTTCAATTGGCCACGGCCGCAACTTGTCAGCCTGAAACATGAAATCCCAACAGAACGCACCAGAAGGAATTATGCGTCCGAATTGGTTCTGGTGGAGAGCCATCGGAAGACTTGCCGCTGTGATATTTTGGCGCCTTCCGAAGAAAGTAGTTACCTTTCAAGATTCAAACTCATGTAGGAGGCACTCAACATATCGTTTGCCAACCTTCCCGGGTCGGATGAAGGGTGTGAGCAGTGGGAACGGGAGGCTGAGAAGGGCCATGATCAGGATTCGGAGTTGATCAAGAATAGCACCCGTATCTGATATCCTGGGCGTTACTATCTGCTAAAATGGAGTTGGTAGACAGAAGGCAGCGCCGCCTCGATCGTGACCCTCATATCGGAGAGAGTCGGAAATAGGAATGGCTGGTTCAGAGAAAAACTCGTCGAGGACATCTCTCGCAATTCTGTTCAACCAAAGGATGCTGGACGACAAAAAAGGCTGATAATCGGGATTGTCAGTCAAGAGATTCCGTCTATGTACTGGTAAGTAATGGGTGCCGCATGGAGTGGGGCTGTGGCGAGTTTGAACCATTCCATAATTCATAAAAACCCAAACACGGCGTGTACTCGCTTCGCCTACTCTTTCCCCTTCTCCACCGTTGTTCTCGTCGTCGACCACAAACTTATCGCCATGTCGCGCGTTTTCTGCGTACCCGCCATATTTTTCCTCTTTTCTGCCTTTGTTCTCCTCTTCATCGTTTCCATCTCGTTGCCATTCCTGACCGCCATGGACATCACCCGTGTCCATACGAGTTCCGGCAATGTCAAGGTGGCTGGTGATCAAGATTTTACACAGCTGAGAGTGAGTCGTCCTTATCAATTCTCCTTTGGCTCGGCCTCCGTTAAATCGGTTCTGCCATGTGCCATCCTAGTTGGGTATTTGGTATGTCGCCTCCATGCATCTTCAACCAAGGTTTTTCCCTTATCCGTGCTCAGGAGTTACTGTTACACCGCCCTCAACGGAAACGTGGTCTGTGATCAGACTGGTCTGTAGTCGTATACTATTGCCCCGGTCACCCATCGCTCACCTCTTACAAAGGCCACGGTTATTCGCTGTCCCTCCAAAACAATTCTAATAACTCGGTCTACATTGCATCATCATGGACCAGTGGCCTTCCTATCCACCCCGTTGGTGTGTACTTTTTCGGCGTCACCCCGTCTTCTTCGTTGTTAACCACGTCTGCTTGCCTGCTATAGCGTGCGGTGTCGCTTTCATTGCGTTCCTCCTCTCGTTCTCGCAGCACATCACCGTCACCCTTTTGGCCTCTCTAGTCTCCTTCCTCGCTGCTACCATAACCCTGGTTGCTTTCGCCATTGACATTGCTCTTTATGCCTACTTCAAGAACCAGATGGGCGACCTCGGCTATGGAAGCAACACCGTCACCGGACCAGGTACGTGCGGTTTCTACCAAGCATGTGTAATGACGAACTGACCCACCTCTGTCAAGGTTTCTGGCTCACTTTTGCTTCTTTGATCCTGCTTATCTTGGCTGGTTTCACTGTATGTTGCGGACGTCGGCGTAACCGCATGTCTGGTGCCACAACGGCCATGCCTACCACCAAGATGAGCCCTTTTGCCAGGTTCCGCCGTAACTAGGTGGGCGCTGCGCCCAACGAGGGGGTTGGATCGGAAATACCTGTCAAATCAAAGGAATTCGAGTACCCCAAATTGCGACGTTCATTCTACCCTTTTTTTTCATACACGTCGACGATACCAGCAACAATTTGTCATGATACTGCTACTGATCTACGTATGACTACATCCTCGTCGTATCGACGCTGGTTCAGGACCTTGATTTGTGCTTAATGGATACCTTTTTTGTTCACGATTTGGTGACACGCTCGCGACATCTGCAAGTGCACATATTGTCAGACGTCATCGATGATCAAATCAGCCCGCATCTCGATCGTTGTCGTTACAGTATGTCGCGACCGATCACAGCTCTCTGACAAGAGCGAAAAAGGAAACAAAAATGATCTCTTCCTCTGCTACTGATTTTACCATGAACATTGCCAAAGATCATGATTTGTGGTAAGCGAGTTCCGCCCAAATGTTCTTCTCATCCTAGGTCTGAATAATCGTTAGCTCATATTGAATGGAACCCACGACGATATACCCAGGTTGTTCGATGGTATCGCCCAGGTTATCGTACGTTGTTCAAGTTCACAATACACCACCTGTGCGGAAATGTAGATACGACAACAACGCCCAGGTGGACGATGCACCCAACCAGACAGAGTTCCATTCTCGTTTCCACTCCGGCGGGCCATACGAAGCCACCGTTGGGATCTATCGGAACTACCTCTCCGCCGCGCGAATCGGGATGTTCGATCGTGAACTTGTTACTACGGAGCTCCCGCACAGCGTACAGTAGATCGCATGCAGCCATAGTAATACATATTCATCGACGTGTATGCGTTCAAGGAAAAGGGTGAGCAACCGTCTACTCGTCTCTCGTCTGATCGAAATATATGATCAATCTTCTTGCCCGGCCAGGCATCCGCGTCTCCAACACCCCCGGCGCAGTCGACGAGGCCACCGCTACGACGGCACTCTACCTCATTCTCTCCGCCCTCCGAGTGTCACTTTGCGAAAGTCGAAAGTTCCCTCCGTGCAGGCATGTGGAAACAGCTCGTGCCGCGTCTGTTAGCATGTGCAAATGTACGAGGAAGTGCTAAGGTTAAAGTGTAGTCACCGAATAATATTCCCACGGAACGGTTGGGACCATCATGATTTGCAAGATTCTACCCTGGCCCTCACCGCAACCGTGAAACGGGCTTGCGTCGCGCTTTGCACACTGTGGATCCCCCTCGTACCTGACTGCTGGGGTCTGCATTTCGATTCATCTGATCTGCCGCGCCCGTGACTAAAATCAGATTGCTGTGCCTACGTAGGCGCCTCAAAATCTCTCGACCTTCAGAGATCGGAACCAAGTGACCTTGCAAATGAACCCATTCGAATCAAGGCCGTGGTTATCCCCGGAGTCCGGTCGGTGGAGCCTATAACGACGTTCACGGCTGGATCATTTCTGTGACGCTTTTATCAATCGGGCTTGCTGTAACGCCAGACTTGACCTGTCTGTAAACCTTTTCACACCGGAATTCTGATTGATAGGACGCGCTGTATGTTCCCCAATAAGCGCCGACGTCCCAGCTGACCGATCTCTCACTAGATTTAATATATGCAACCGAAACGTGAGTGACCAAGATTCTTTAGACCAGTTTCAAGTCGATCCTAAGACATGTACACTGGCCACTGGCAGCTATGCAAACTGTCTACTAGTGTCTTTGAACTTCAGACTCGTTCTTAGGAATCCGCAAATTCCGAATTTGACGGAGATCGTCCGGAACGACTTGAAGTTGGTTTCCACCACGACTCCATCAAGGCGATGGGATACACAACCCACCGACATCGTGCGAACATCATATCCCGGAGCGGAACCAGACACTGTGGACATGACCGGTGATACAAACGAGGTGCGTCGTACATTCTACACCGGCTGATTGTTTGTTCACGCAGGTCGTACACAGTGTCAGATAGAAAGGAGCGGTTCCGAGTCTGTCGCAGCTCAGATGTTGGAGGTTCGGAATCGATCATCTCTGGTTCCCAGAGGCATTGAAAACTGATTGAAAAAGGTTTGGAAAGGTACACGAACTGCGTGATCTGTCCGAACGGGTGCGGGTGTAAACTGAGGAAGGCTTGTGAGAGATGTTGATTCGTCTGGACTCTGGAATGGTACCAGCTACGGTTATATATATTATTTTCACCATTGGATATTTTATCTCGTAGAGCCAGCCTGCAGTGGTCGTGGGTGATGGCCTCTTGAAATACTATCCTATATCGTATAGATCCATCATAACCGGAATGTAACAGTTGACGATTTTTGTCTCATCTAGATCTTGCTTCAATATTTTTCAACGGCTGCCTTTCTATTCACAATCTGATTGTGATTATCTCGCAGAACAATTTCTATTAGCTAAATACCCTGGCTTTGTAGACAGACCCTCGGCGACGAGGGGAATACCCGGAGGATTTTCTGCTGATCCTCCTGATCGGGCAAATATCAACAATGTCGTGGTCAACGTTAACGTCAACCCCCGCGATTCTAGTGGAACAACTGCAAAGAAAACACAGCTCGTTGAGATAGACGCCTTCGTCGGGCGTCGCATCATGAATGTCCTGAATCCACGAAGGCGGGGAAATCAGATCCTGTGATGCAAGTTCGGTATGTTTCGTTCTCTCACTATCCTTTCTTGAAAAGCGCGCGATGTTGACGTTTTTTTTGGTCGGTTCTTTCTTATCTCGAACGCTCTATTATTGAAATCGATCAATCGATATAGATATATATCCAACTGAGATACTCACGCTGGACCCATCTCTCTCTTCTTCCCCTACTGATTTCATCAATTGTCAGAATGACGACAATACTGCCAAAGATCATGATTTGTGGTACGCAAATTGCGCCCGCCGAATCTAGCTTTTTCGCAGATCACCTATATGCAATTGGCAGGTGATGTCAGATGGACCGAGGACGATATACCCAAGCTGTTTGATGGTATCGCTCAAGTCATCGTACGTCGATCGCGACACACACCGCCTGTGCGGATCTGATAACGACGCGCCCAGGTGGACGATGCACCCAACCGGGTCGAGTTCCATTCTCGTTTCTACCCAGGCGGACCATACGAAGGCACCGTTGGGATCTATCGGCGCAACGTGTCCGCCGCGCGAATCGGGATATTCGATCGTGAACTCGTTGCGGGGCTCCCGCCAAGCGTACAGTGGATCGCGCACAACGGGGCGGGGTACAACTTCATCGACGTGTATGCGTGCAAGGACAAGGGTGAGCAACCGTCTACTCGTCTCGTCTGATCTAACTTCATGCCCGGCTAGGCATCCGCGTCTCCAACACCCCCGGCGCAGTCGACGAGGCCACCGCTACGACGGCACTCTACCTCATCCTCTCCGCCCTCCGCCACTTTTCGAAAGCCGAACGTTCTCTCCGCGCAGGCACGTGGAAACAGCTCGTCCGCTCGAGCGAGACTCACGACCTCTCCGCGCGCACGGTCGGCGTTCTCGGACTCGGCGGGATCGGACTCGCGCTCGCGCACCTCGTGCACGGGTTCCCGGGAGAGATGCGGGTGCTCTATCATAACCGCTATCCACGCGCGGACGTGCCGGAGTGGTGCGAGTACGTGGAGAGCGTGGAGGTACTGTGTGTGAGGTCGGACGTGTTGAGCGTGCATCTACCTCAGAACGACTCGACGGAGGGGATCGTGGGAGAGGGGGCGATTAGGGCGATGAAGCGCGGGAGCGTCATCGTGAACACTGGACGGGGAAAGGTGCTTGATCAGGAGGCGGTGATTAGGGCGTTGGAGGATGGGCACGTGCGTGTGCCTTTTTGTTCCTTTGTTTCTTTTCACATTTATGACGTCTTGTCGCAGTTGGCATCCGTCGGTTTGGACGTATTTCCGGACGAACCAAACGTGGACCCGCGGTTGCTCGAATTTCCGCAAGTCGCGCTGTTGCCACACATCGGGACGCGTACGCAGGATACGGAGAAGAAGATGGAACTGCGCGCTTTGGGGAACTTGAGGGACTTTTTGTTGACTGGGTCTGGGAGGGACCTTGTACCCGAATTGAGGTGAACGTACTATGTCGCATCAATTAGCCTGTAGTGTACGTGGAAGAACTCAGGTCATATGTCCTGAGAGGTATCATCCACCTGTAAAATGCCTTGCCCTATGCCAAGTGATACATAGAGACTGAGTCAGAGGGAAACGGTGATGGCATCAGAAAGGGTTATTGGTCCTAAAGTCGTTCGCTCGCGCATCTATGTTAGTTTCACTTCCAGTCAGCAGCATCCGCATTTTGCGCCTGTTCAAACGTCTCGCGAGTCTCGTGAACGAGCTTAGTGCGTCGCTCCAGAGACATCCCGGGCCAACACAAGATCACGAAAACGTCTATTGAACCCGTCGTTGACGGTATCTCGATCTAGTTTTGAACATCAGTGATGAACCTCTGCAGGCTTTACGTCTGCCTCCAAGAATGCCAAGAATGCCTCTGCGCCGCCACCGACTTCCTCTTGCGAGAGACTGGCAGACTTGACAGCCTCGACGTCTGCTTTCGTTGGTTCCAAAGCGTCATATGCGGTGAGCTGTTCTGCGAGGTCTGCAGGGATCACTGGAGATTGTGGTGCTGCGGGTGAGGTGAAGATTTTCACGCTTCCGACGTGAGCATCCTTGGCCTACGGAGAGTCACGTTTGCGACAAGAAGCAAAGAGACAAACCACGCACAGTAACGGGCGGTTTGTAAGATCTGAGTTCTTTGACGTAGAGGTCCTGTACGAGGTCTGAAGTGAAAGAGTTCATTTGGTTGGTTGGATCGGCGGGATGCGGAATGTATACCTCTACGGCTTGACGAGGAAGAGAAGGCTCGTGCACCGCGGGCACTTTGAGACTGTCAACGAGAACGCGGTGAGCACGAAACCACAACGAAAGAGACAAAAAAATAATAAACTGACCACTCGAGCGAACAGACGGACAGAGGACATGGCGAAGGAGTGTGTGTGACGTGACACGGTGTGACTCATAGTCGTCGTGTATGTTGTTTGCGGTTTCTTCCGTTTTCACATAAGAACTTTGACAATGTTGACCATCGCTGCTCGCCGAGTGACTGTGGGTCGTGTCGCTCTCGTCAGGTATACCTCGAGCTGGAAGGACGGTAGTGTTGCTCAAAGCAAGGAGTTTGGGTGCGTATCTCTTATTTTGGTAGGCCTCGACACTAACCCATTCCACAGAAGGAAGGAGAAGGCTCACGAAGGTGAGCTCGACTGACCGGGACAACGACCTGATCTTGACGTGTCGCAGACCAATACGCACGGAAACACGATGAAGAGCTCCTACGCAAGCTCAGGGAAGAGGTGCGTGTGTAATACGGTCTTCCTCCTCGATGGTATCCAAATGGTTGTTTAGCTTGAAAAACACAAGGAGCAGCTCGTACGTTTTCAATTCTACAGCTGACAGTCAATATTGAACGACAATTTACAGGCTGAGCTCGAGTCCAAAGTGAAGGAGGCAGAGACCAAGTAACCACTACGATTTGTGACTTGTATACGTAATGAATCTTGACTTGCTCATGTCCCACCCCGACCGATGTTCCGTCGTCCGAATCGCCGTCGTGCGTTCCACCTTGACTGTCGTGTCATCTCACCGACGTCGAACAGGCCCTCGTCGCTCTCAAACACAAACCGAGAGATCAGTCCACACAGTGTCAGTCAGTCAGTCACTGAACTTGAACAAGCTTGACACAAACCAGCGTATCTGTTGGACCTTCGGTCCCACTTTCCACTCGCCACAAACGAAAGGGACAATCCAGATTGGCGAACGTACGCGCTCGAGCTCGAGAAACAACTCGCAGCTCTCAAAGCTCGGCAGGTCTCGGATGCACCACCGCCCAAGAAGAAAGCCAAAAAGAACGATCCTGAGCCGAGCTGGGACCAAACTCGTACTGGTGGGCCCGTCCCTCTCCACAATATACGCTGAATCCCACGCGCATATAGACTGGTCGCGCTTTCTGACGTCGCAGTACCCATCGTCGCCCTCGCTCGTCGCAGCATACAACTCCCTCAAATGCATCCTTGCCTCTCCCAACGCCGACTTTGCTTTGTATGCATCACGCATTGCCGACGTCATCCTCCCTGCTCTCGACACGATCCACGTATTCCTGTTCTCTCCCCCGAACACAGTCAAAACCGCGCCCTCGCAGCTCCAACCAGAGCATATAGAAAGCACACGCATCGCTCTGACCTCTCCGATCCTCACGTACGTCCTCCGGACGGCATTGCCCGCTCTGTTTCAGGCCGCCCACGATTATACCAAAGCGAGACGTCCACGCCTGCGTCCGCCGCACGCCACCACCTCTGCCTCCGCCGACGTGTATGCGCACGTCGACAGAGTCCTCGACCGCCTCCTCGAGTGCCTCCTCCTCCCTCTCCTACGTGCCATCACTCCGCTCTGTTTCGCCCGCCTCGCGCCTCTCCTCCCAG
>JBBPOM010000383.1:0-28354 GCA_038091455.1 Leccinum uliginosum
GGGACGTTTCCTGCTGCACCCCCGGACAGCGTCGCACTCATACCAACCGAGAGGGAGAAGGACTCGGAGGAAACTCCCGTTGATGACCCACGATCCACCACCGCCTCGACGGTACCTCGACTCCCCGCCATCCTTCGCATCGAGCGCACCGCGTTCTCTGGTGCGACGTTCAGCGACCACCTGTCTACCGGGGTCATCACCTCCACGAAACGCATCGGACACACGGACATCGTACGTTCTCACTCAGACCTCTCCGAACTTGAGGTAATCGTGGATACACGTCGACACATACACAGTATTCGTGGTCTCATGGGTGGTTGGATCACCGGGAAGACCTTCCGGATGTCAAGATCACGGTCATCTTTCCCGCGACGGAGGTTCACGTTCGAAAGGTACTTGCTCTGTCTTCGCATTTACGCGTGATCGTACTAGTCCGGGTTCTCATCTTCCCTTGCGTTGATTGGCTATTAGTACACGAACCAGGAACGCATCATGGTCTCGGAAACGCCGGAACTGTATCGCGATGTCGTGAAGCCGTACATCGACGCGTTTCCAGCCTCGCGTACGCAATGGTACGTCCCACTCGCTGTCACGGTCCAGCGCTCACACGGCGATCGCAGGGTCAGAGATATCCTCCAGGGCAAAGCCGAAGCTGACTCGATCGTCTGTCGTGCCTCCCGCTTCCTTATTATACCAGACATGAAATGGGATCCCAGCGGCCCCATATCGTCGCTCTACCTCCTCGCTATCGCATCCGATTCCACCATCCGCTCGCTCCGCGACCTTAGAGGCGGGCCGGATGGGCACGTAGGGATGTTGGAGGAGATACGGGAGCGGGCGTACGACGTCGTCCGGGAACGGTGGGGGCTAAGGAGGGGCGCGCTGAGGATGTACGTTCATTACCAACCTTCTTATTGTGGGCATCTCCTCCCTTTGCCTCCTTTTGGTGGGTTGGTCAAGCTGATCCCGTGCACTAAAAAGATCATTTCCACGTTCACATCGTGCATGCGGCGCAGGACGGCATTTTGGGCATGACCGTCGGGCAGGCGCACCTGTTGGAAGACGTTATCTCGATGGTGCGTATCTTAACCTCGCAGCTCGCACCCGCGGCTTTGGGAGATGGCCGCTCGTTTTCAGAGGCTGATTGAGATTGCCGACAGCTCAAGCACTCTCCAAACATCATGTCCGAGCTCACATTGACGTACGGACTGGGGTCGCAGCACGGGCTCTACGACACGATGGTCGCTGCGCAAGTTGACTTTGAGACGGCTGCCTAACGTTGCCCAGGGGGAATGCGTAATACTTCCGTTCATAGAGATTTCGGTCACTGCCTCGCAGCGCACACGAGCATAGATAAACAACTGATGAGTCTGCCCGGACGTATGATTCGACGCTTTCGCGTCCGTTCCTGTCTAGCTAGCTTCATCGTTGACATTGCTTTCACGCACCCTGGTTGTGACATTGGTGAAAACGAACAGAAGACTTCCGAGGCATGAGCATGAAAATATCATAAGACAGCCTAATGACACGATATACGGAAAGTATACATGGTCGCGTGGGTGAAGAGAGGGAGTGATGCTTAGGCAGTCCTGAAAACTGTATGTGAATATCGCGATCACGACGGCGAGATGGAGGCTTACTTGTGCGAAGCTTTGATTGCGGCAGCCTTGGCCTTCCTTTCTGCGACGCGCTTTTGGAGGACAGCTCTGAAAGGGAGATAGTATGCGAGCGCATATATACTTTGACCGGCACGTACTCGTATTCTGCTTTTTGCTCCTTCTGGCGGTCGAACCGGCGACGGTTGAGAGCGCGGAGATGACGGCGGCGTTGCAGACGAATGGGAGTGACGAGTCTTTGGATTTTAGGACTGGAAAGACGAGTGAGAACAACACCCTCGATGGGCAAGCATTTGAAACTCACGCCTTGGTGTAGGGCTTGGCGTTCTCCTTCTTCCCGCTCGTCACCTCGCGGCGGACGACGTACTTTCTGACATCGTCCTCCTTGCTCAAGTTGAAGAACCTTCTGATCTTGGTCGCACGCTTGGGGCCGAGTCGCTTGGGGAGGACGTTGTCGGTCAGACCGGGAATATCGCCCTCACCCTGCTTGACGATGACGAGGGAGAGTACGGCGATATCGGGACCGACGATGCAGCCGCGGACGGACTTGCGCTTGCGCTCACCATTGCGACGAGGACGGTAGCACGAGTGTCCATCGGCGAGGAGGAGACGGACACGGTATGGGAGCAGAACACCCTGCTTCATGGGGAAACCCTGCTTGTCGTTACCGCCCGTGATGCGGACGACGTAACCCTTGAACTCATCGCCGAGCGAGTCAGCCTCGACTTCTTGGGCGATTTTCTTTTCGAAAAAGATGCGACTAAAGATGGGTGTATGAGGCGAAACCGCACGAGAACACAGAGAGATACGAACTAGCGTCTCTCCTCTTCGAGGTTGATGGTCTTTTGTTGACCAGTGGCGGGGTCTGCACGCGATTCTGAGCGCAAGGGTGGGAGATCAGGCGCATATACTCACTGGCGATGTTGAGCTTCATGCTGTCAGCGACGAGTGCGGTGTTTCAGCGCAAAACTGCTCTGTGACCAACAAATTAAGGTTTGCAACTGTACAGTGTCACAAGCCACACCGTCACGCGTGACAATTCGTGTCATCGCTGCCCTTCCTCGTACTGCTCATAGTAAGTAAGTAACTCGCTCAAAATCTGTAAGTCGCTCGTCGTGCTCGTCGTCGGCGACGTCGCTGACGGTACTTGAAGAGCAACCATGGGTCGTATGCACGCTCCCGGAAAGGGTATCTGTACGTCGTCAAAACCAAAGTCATGACTGTGGACTGAATCCCGCTCAGCCTCCTCTGCCCTGCCCTACCGCCGTACTCCGCCATCCTGGCTCAAGACGACGCCCGATGAAGTCGTCGAACACATCATCAAGCTCGCCCGTAAGGGTCTCACCCCATCCCAAATCGGTGTCACCCTCCGTGACTCGCACGGCATCCCCCAAGTGCGCTTCGTCACCGGTAACAAGATCCTCCGGGTGTTGAAAGGCCACGGTGCGTAATTATCCGACCCCTCCTCGTCGACGATCACTGACCTGTCACGTGCGTCCGCTCGAACAGGCCTCGCACCCTCCGTTCCCGAAGACCTCTACCATCTCATCAAAAAAGCCATCTCCGTTCGCAAACACCTCGAGGTCAACCGAAAAGACAAGGACTCCAAGTTCCGCCTGATTCTCATCGAGAGCCGAATCCACCGGTTGGCGAGGTATTACAAGACCAAGCAGGTCATCCAACCCAACTTCAAGTATGATGCCAGCACCGCGTCGACGTTGATCGCTTGATGAGGACATTTCCGATGGGCGTTTTCCGCGGACCGAGTGGATGGTAGTGGGGAGGGATGCCGTCATCGACCTAGGTCTGATACATACGACGAACGAAAATGTAGGCTTTTACTTGTGCATACTCGCATGGAAATGGCTGCCTTCAGCATCAACGAATGTGTCGTCTACAGCATTCGGGTAATAACGTTGATTGATCGATTGGCAAGACAATACAAGGGACGGATGTTCAGATGGCGCAACGATGCTAACAGGGACTACGAATTCGAACTTTGTATTGATCGATTCTGACATGGAAGCAATATCCATGGTGAAATTGCGAGCGACGCACGTTCCGACTGGCGATGTGGACTCTTTTAGTTATCGGTGAATGAGAGTCCCGACGAAGTGACGCAAGCGCTCACTGCAGTGCGAAGTGTGCATGACGGTCGGAGAAGCATACACACAGCAAAGCGTTTCATGTCGCTCAGAAAGAAAAGTCGGCGCTGCGTTGTTTGGTGTGGGTATTGGGCCTGGTATCGTCTTCTTCGTTATCAGAGGGCGCAGGCCCGGCTCCGGCTCGGAGTGTGGGTCGGACGCCGAGTGAAGCGCAGAGAGCTTTGTATCGCGAGCGGATCTGGCGCTGTAGTTTCGACATGTCGATCTCAACCTCGTTGCCCTCGTTCGATGTGGGGGAGAGGGTGGAAGGGTTGACGGCCGGAAATTGACGGATGAGATCGAGAAGATGTGTGATGTGGCGCAGCGCACGTCTGCAGAGAGGCGGTTAAAGCGAGAAGAGGCAGCGAAAGAGATAGAACTGAACTGGTGCTGGTCTTGTTGTCCACGCTGCGCGTAGACGACTTGCCACGTCGACGCGAACCCTTCGTAGAAACCAATCTCTTCCCAGATCTCGAACCCTTTCTCTCCGCCGACCGCGCGGCCCTCGATCAATCCATGGATGCGGCCGTGGGCGAAGCCGTCTTTGTAGCCGGCGTCGAAGAAGCTGTTGAAGGAATTGTTGAGAAATTGGAGGAGAAAAAAAAAGCTCAGATTGCGAACGTCTGTTCGAGGTGGACCAGCTCCTCGAGGTCAACATTTTCCGCCATCATTGATGACGCTGGGTTTGAAATGTTCCTTGTGCTTGACTTCAAACCAAGCTCAAGCAGGCTCGCAATATCCAAGATCCAAGTGCGTACTGGCTACACCTCACGTTGATTGCAGGCTCGACACCGTACTCACTTCTAGCTCCGAGCTACATCACAGCCAGGCTTTCCCACAAACCATTCACTGCCAGGACGGAATCCCTGCTCCTATACTATATTACGTCTCCGGATCCTGGTAAGTACATAGACCGGTTTCCATCTATTCGATGTTTTGATTACTCCGGCTCACGGCGCTGCCCGACTCCCCGGTTTACGTCGTTGAGCGCCGTCATATTACATATTGGAAGCGGCGAGAACCTGTTGGACACGCAAATTTTGAAATATGAGGGCACGGACAAGCCAGGACCCGGATTGCCACAAATCAGAAGGTGTTGGTGGAATTCCTGACTGCTCCGATTTCGGGTCCGCAGCTAAGCTTCGACGTCTCATGCCATCCATCGATCCGATGAGTCCTCATTACATCGCAAACCCCATTTCACTTTCGCCCGTCGTATTACATATTCGAAGTTACGAGCGCTTGTTGGATGCCCCACTATGATGCGCTCGCGAACCCCAGAATCCACGATGTGACGTTTTTAGAGTAATCTTCAACTTCACCGACCAATGCGAGTGCGCTGGGTCTATTTCTCGCTCTCATAGGTTCACAAAAAAAAACTAAACTAAACTAAACCTTAGAATCAGCTATCCCATTCTGAAGAACCATACGTCTTATTATCCGACATTCAATTATCACATCATACACGAGGCATGATCCATATCGCAGGGGAGAAGCGAACTTAGTGGCCCTTTGCTCAAACCCTAAATCTTGAGTTCCTGTATCCGAGTCACTGGCACCACCCCGGTATTCGGCCCCAACCGCGTTAACGATATCTAGCCGTACAACGGTTTGAGGGTGGCCATTCGTCGTATGAGGAACGGTCAATTTCGACTATTTCGTACTGACGACGTCCCTGTCCGCATCCACACCGGGGATATCCATTCAATTTTCCAGTGCCAGTATTCGGGTCCATGGTTGGTAGTCCATCATTCCAATTCCATCCTGATATCTGATGTTCTAGGCGTATTTACAGCATGGTCATATGGTCATCTAGTCACGGATGACTTCGCCACTAAATCGGTTTAGATCACCGTCGGTGTGGGAGTGGAAATCGTTGCATTTCATACTTTGCGCACGTTCCGGGGCACTGTTAACCTGACCGCGATCTCCTCATTATGATCTTATCGAAATCAATCAGCCTGATTTGACCAAGTCAGTGTTATATCTTTCCCCCGTTTTCAGGTATAAAAGGAACCCATTCTCGCATTGAGGACGCCACGTCCTCCTCACCTCGACGTTTCAACTATCATGTCCACAGATATCGCTGATTTCAGTCAACACGGCCGCTTTGCACTGGCGTTTGCACAGCTAGCTGTTCACACCGAGTATGCATGCTTCTCTTCATGCTATAGCTAGGTACCCTGACAATATGCAGTAATCTGCAGAAAGATGATGTCGAACTCGCCGCCGAAGATGCCCACGATTATGTTCAAGAAATTCTCGAGGAATCTGAAAATGAATGGAAGACCTTCCTCGAATTCCCGTTCCCGGATGAGCTGGCCAAGGCTGCCACCTTTCTGGACGGCTTTCGCCACTACATGATCGTAAGCACTGTGCGGTTATGTTGTATTATCTTGATCATCTCGTACCTTCCACAGCAAGACGCCACACACTTTGAATGGTTCTACAGAATCAGGATGGAGGCGCTCTCCAAGTCGGGTACGTTCCAGGAGCTCAGCGATTTTGCCAGGATATTTCCAGGAGGCCTTGCGGCGGTCCAAAGCGGCAGAGATGACTGTACGACCAAGCTGGGCGTTTCAAAGGCGGACGTCATCCGAGAGTCCGAGTCGGAGGAGCTCAAAGAATTTATCCAGCTCGTCTCCAGCGTCGCCAAAGAGGGCGATTACCTTGAGTGCGTCGTTCCACGACATCCAATTTGGTCTATGTACGAACACTCAAGTTTGTTGTAGTTCCATCATTGCTCTTCTCCCGGGCGTTTTGGTGAGTGCTGGGTGCAGTTTGTGTCAAGACAACCCTTAACATTTTTCAGGGATACGACCTCATTTGCAAAAGGCTGGACAGGGATCCGAACACTGTGAGGAGTATGTGGTCTTCCCTACATCTAGAACGAACGAAAAGTCTTGACCAACATGCAGACACGGTGTACTACGCTCTCTTGATCGAGCCGTGGTCAAAGATACCCGCTCTGAAACACAAACGTGCGGATTCCCCATGGATTAAATGTGCTTTTTTTCTGAATTTCTTGTGATCATCAGAGTACATCAATAGCCACATCGCAAATCTCACTGAGGAAGAAAGGAACGATAGGTGGGACGGTTGGGTCAATAACTTCAAAAAGGGGTGCGAATACGAGCGGAACTTCTCGAGTCTTGCAAGCCCCGAAAATTTTTTGGCGTACAACATCGTGAACGACGGGTTCTACAGGATTCGCAGCTACCGCGAAAACAATCACTACCTCATCCTCTCATCTCAATCGGTCGTGATCTCGCAGGAAGTATCCCAGGATCAAGCAAAAGTTCGTGACCTTTCTCTTTCAGTAAACGGGACACAGTGCTGTGCAGCAATATTGATTCTCTTACAGTGGAAGTTGACGAATTCTCCTTTCGGATATAAGATCCAGAAGGTCGGCAGTAATAACTCCCTGGGTCCTTTCCTCTCCACTGTCGTCAGGGAGCCGCTTCTGCCGGTTTATGGAGCCTCTGTCTCGGCCGAGCCTCACAAGTGGTCGATCAACCCCGTGAAGGTCAGGGGAACGCACGGATTCGATACGGCGTATCAGTATGTCGATCGTTGAGGGGAACTGCCTCTCTTTCTGTACTGCGACTGATGGTTGGTTGTCCCTGTTAGGTTGTTAGTCCCAGAAAGGTTGCAGTATGTGCTCGACGCTGGTAACAACCAACATGAACCAAGGGTATGAGAAAATGTGTTAGTGACGCGGTGGGTTCGTGCACTGACCGCAAAATCTTTGACCGCAGGTATTCGTGAACAACAACGCGCATATCTCTAGCCAGTTTTGGCTCCTTGATCGCGTGGATGCACAGTAAAGGATCGGAGATGCATCTAATTGAAAATGAATCTGAATGAAACGAAATTCGATGTACGAGTAGTTTGACCTATGACGATGGGTTTGATTGCAATCATGGATTTGACTAGTAGCAATGGCGCGTGTTGATTCACCGAATGTTCTTGAGCCCAAGATGTCCTTTCTGGAGTTTTAAAGCTGCTAGGTGTTTTCCTCATTCGAGAATCGTAACATGATACGACCGACGGATTATAATTGGTTCGAGTCGTCCAACGACAAAGGCTATGAGGAAGGTGATTGTAGACTCTATCTCCGGATGCCAACTAGTCCGCCGTGAGCCCGTTAACTCGCCCGATGATCTATCTCCGCCGCATCATAATCATTCCCAAACTTGGAACTTCAAACTGATGGCCGCCCTCGGAGTCGATAGGACCGTTGCAGACTCTTTCTATAGTCAACCTTGTGCGTCCCTTCGATAAAATTAGAGCATGCATGTTCATAGCTCCACGGCGATGCATGGCACGGGCCATCATGGAACTATATATATGACGAAATGACAGATGTTGAGCGTCTGCGTAACGGCCGCTTTGACTTATGGCTAAGAGAAGAGTCGGCCCGAGTGTGCTGGACTTGGACAGGTCTATTAGATAGTATGTAGTGGTATGTTTGTACTAGATTGCAAACTACTTCCGACTTACTCTCTTACTGTAACACTTCCACCTTCGATGTTTTCGTACTTGGTTTGCAGTAGACATTGTATATCTTCGAGTGGTCCTGCAGTGAGTTTAAAATGCAAGTTCAACGTCTCGCGAGTCATTGACTCGATTAATCTGCCTTTTTAGTGACTGGCCTTAGTGACTTAAGAAGAGTTTGGCGTTTTACAAGTGCTTTGTGTCGTCTGTGTCGCGCGTCAACCTCGACGTTACCACGTCAAATAGGTTACTCGAGTATCTAGAACGAGAGGGTCGTACTACCATACTTCTTGGACCACTCGTGGACGAGAGAAAAGGCGCGTCCTTGCTGATGCTGAGCGGATTTCCAAATAATGGAAGCGAGGGCAGGCCAGGCGGAAGCGGCAGTTTGCTGAAGGAGGACAGCGTCCACGATCTGGAAAACGTCCGAGCTTGTGCAATCGTGGCGAGTGACTCTACTATGATATGTTGACTTGCAGGTAGTGA
The DNA here is from genome assembly GCA_038091455.1 of Leccinum uliginosum. Classification (NCBI taxonomy): domain Eukaryota; kingdom Fungi; phylum Basidiomycota; class Agaricomycetes; order Boletales; family Boletaceae; genus Leccinum; species Leccinum uliginosum. The sequence continues at coordinate 8,744 of JBBPOM010000383.1, forward strand.
AGCGAAGAAGAAGATTTTTCGCAGGGCACGACGCAGATTGAACTTCCGCAAATACTTCAGTGGACGGGTGTGCTGACCGCTGAAGTAGGACATGGCATATTGGCGCTCTGGCTCTCGGCGCCGAGTCGGCGGAACGAGAGTGCGCGCCGGCAGTCGCACGCCGTCCTCGATGCGGCGAGGGGAGGTAATTCTGCTATGTGAGAGCAAAAATATGTACGTGACAAACCAACGCATTACTCAAACCGCCTAGAATCAGCTCCCGATTGGCGCGATCCAGTCACCGTGTCTGGACAAAGCATGTAGGACAGCACCAAGGCTTTAGCAAGTCATTCACACGAGACCAGGACAGTTCTTCTGGAAATTTCTCTCTCATATCATGCTGCGGATTGCATATTGGCTGTGCAACCAAGCGCTTGTGGTAGAAGAATGGAACGATGGCCTGTAACCAGGGGTGTCATCCAGGGTGTCATACTGATCAATCCCGACATATCTCCTCCATATTCGCGATCGCTCATATATCTTGCGACTGATTGTGCGCTTGGGATGTTTGAAATGGCAGGGAATGGTGTTTCTGGTAAGTAGTGTACTTACCGACGAAACACCCTCTCACAATCCAGAACTGACGGTGACAGAATTCCCGCTGCTCTGTGGTACTAACAGTTCTGCATCTAGAAGTATTGCTGAAATGACGGACTAAGCTACCTGCGTTTCTATACATGCCAGTGGTTGTGTTCTCACGACCACACATGGCTCATTCTGCCCATAGCGCTGCGCAATTCCCCTTCCGGATGGTCATATGGAAGCACATGGGCGGCCTTAGGACCAGACACCAGACAATGCCACAAAAAAATCAGAAGATGTCTGTGGAATTCCTGGTTGCTTCGATTTCGTCCGAGTAATGATACTCTATCACCGCAAACTCCATTCATTCTGCTATCGCTTTCCATAAGCATCACATATTCAAAGGGATTGGAGTTCGTTAGGCGCTTCATCATGATGTGTTCACAAATCCACAATCAGGGATCTTGTGATTTTCGGACTTTTCTTTCTGTCCATATCTGTCACTGGAGTCCGGTTTGTGAAACCTTGTTCAACTATCTGCGGTGGTCAATCCCTTCATACAATCCAAGTTGGCACCGTTCGTCGTATGAGGAACGGTCAGTTCTGGTCGTAAGGGACCATCCGACTTCGCCCTCAAGGCCTCGTGCCAGGCTTCGATCCGACGGAAAAGAACGGTACAGGTCTACAGGATTTTATTCTTTCAGTCACCGGACTTCCAATACTTAACCGTGACAAAACACGAATGACCTGCGGAACCTCGCTGATGAATTTGCAGCAGATCTTATCTGGAATGAATCAACCAGATTTGACAAAGTCGTGCCTCAGTTCCCCGTATTCAGGTATAAAAAGAGCACCCACTCTGGCTTTGACGGCGTCAACGTCTTCCTGCCCTCGACTTCGCAACTATCATGTCCACAAACATTGACGATTCCAGTCAATATGGCCGCTTCGCCTTAGCGTTCGCCCAACTAGCTGTTCACACGGAGTATGCATGCCTCTCTTTATGTTCTAACAAGGTACCCCTAACGATGTGCAGGAATCAGCCGGAAGGGGTTAAAGCTGTAGACGATGATGCCACCCATGATTACGTTCAAGACATTATCCACCAATCTTCACACGAGTGGACTGCGCTTCTTGACAACCCGTTCCCGTACGAGCTGGCCAAGGGTGCTACCCCTCTGAACGGCTTTCGCCACTACATGGTTGTGAGTATGGTGTTGTGGTATTCTGGTTGCACTGTCTCAATTTCCCGTTACATAGCAAGATGCCACGCACTTTGAGTATTTCTACCGGACCAGAATGGAGGCGCTCCCCAAGTCAGGTACGTTCCAAGAGCTCAAGGACTTCGCCAAGATACTGCCAGGGGGCCTCGCGGCGGTCCAAAGTGGCCGGAATGACTGCACGACTCAACTGGGCGTCCCAAAGGATGTCGTCAATCAAGAACCAAACTCTCTCGAGCTCAAAGAGTTTATTAATCTTGTCTCAAAGGTTGCCAAAGAGGGCGATTACCTCGAGTACGCCGTTCCGCTTGACTGATGTGCATTCACATGACCTCTGTTGCAGCTCCATTATTGCTCTTCTTCCTGGTGTCTTGGTGAGTACTAGGTGTAATTTGTGTTGAGATCACTCTTCCGACACCTTTCAGGGATACGATATGATTACCAAGAAACTGGTGGCGGATCCAGACACCGTGAGGAGTATGTGTCTTTCCATAAATAGAGGGAACAAAATGAAACTGATTAACCTCACCAGACACGGTGTATTACACACTCCTGATCGAGCCGTGGTCAAAGATCCCTGCTCAAAAACACAAAAGTGGGTATCTCTCATGGATTCGATCTGTTCTTTTTAATCCAAGTTTCTGGTTATATCAGCGTACATCAACAGCCACATTGCCAGTCTCGCTGAGGATGAGAGGAAAAAAAGATGGAACGGATGGGTGCATAATTTCAGGAAGGGGTGTAAATATGAGGTGGACTTTACCCATCTTGCGAGCCCCGGAAAATTCCCGGCATACAACATCTTGCCACTGAACAACGGGCTCTACACCATTCGCAGCTACCGTCGAGGCAATCCCTACCTGATCTCCAGCAAACCTACCTCGGTCACGACTTCGCAGACCGTAACTCAAGAGGAAGGACTTGTTCGTGACATTTTTTTCTGCTTACACACGGGCCGCACCGAACTGATTTCCGACAGTGGAGGGTGACAAATTGTCCGGATGGTTATAGCATCCAAAACGTCAAAGAACATGCTTTCCTCACTACCACTGTCAAGGAACCGCTTGAGCCAGTCTACGGAGTTTATGTCTCCATGGAGGATTATCGTTGGTCTATCAATACCGTCGAAGTCAAGGGTCCGGAAGGAAAATCCTATACGGCGTACCAGTATGTTTCCACCACCCCCTGTGACGTGCTGCAGTTAATGACGGTTTTCCCTGGCAGATTGCTAGTCCCAGGAAGGTTGGAGTATGTGCTTGATGCCGGCAACGAGAGTGATCCCAAGCTCCAGTCACCGTTGTCTCATGACTCTCATCATCGTTCACACACCAAGAGTCATTCATCCCAGAAGGTTTATGTGAGCAACAACGCACATATCTCTAGCCAGTTTTGGTTGTTCGACCCCTTGGAACCTAAGCCGAAGCCTGTATAATCGGTTCCGTAAGTAAACCTTTGTACGAGTAATACAACAATGTCACGGTCCTTGTAATAAATAGTGTAAGTACGGAGAAAGTGCAAGAAAAATGTTAGTTGGCGGTTGCTCCCTTTAGTATGTTGAATATGGTTCAGTTCATTCTGCAGTTCTACTTGAACTTCGCCTCCTGGCCAGATGTCCGGGCCGAGGCAGCCCGAATATGTAAATCGGAGGCTGCCACGTAGGGTAGAGGGCATCACGTAATATCAGTTCGACGTCTCGACCGCATTGAATGTCCAGCGCTCAGCAAGGCGATGCGGTGGCATGCTCTGTCGCGACGAAATAGAAAGTCCAAATCCAGAAAGTCTTTTTTGCCCCAATTCCGACCTGGCGGTTGCAAGAACTAGGTGCGCCAGCGACTTGTAGTCCGGTCACAAGAACTGTGGTCGAATATTTGAACCATCTGCGTCGTCGCTTCCTACCAGTATGTATGACATTCTCTTATAGCTGTCACTTATCTGTCAGTGAAGAGCAGGCTATGCAAGGAAGAGTGGTCCCAAATGACGATATCGTGCATCTTGATGTGAGACGGGTAGGCACGAAGTCGAGATATCCACGCACCACTGGCATGTCGAGATTGGGGTCTTGAAGCTGTAGCTGCTGTACGCACAGTTTCCATGAATGGACGATCTGCGGTGCGTCATATATACTATTCAGCCGATACCATTGAATTGTTATATGTGCATTTTGGGAACTCTCTCACAACGCCCATGTTCACGGGGCAATGTTCAACGTTTTTGGCCGGCGTCAATCTCCTCATGGTGTCCTTGAAGGCTTCCGCTTCGGATCTCTCCATCAGCGCATACTGGATGCCATAATTCATTGTGATATTGGTGGTTGCGTCCACCAAGCCGCAACTCGGCATTGCTCGTGGATGACATGGATGGTGATGTCGTTGAGGCCACGCTCCGGAACTCCAGCCATAACATGCGCCCGCCTGGCCAACGTGCGTCCCAGTATGGTACAGACACGAAACACCTTGCCCACAGCCTCAATGCCAAACGTGAACAACCCCGCATTCTTGCTTTTTCTTCCTGCACCTGGGCACAGAAATCCGATTTACGCCCACCGCACGGCTGTCTTGGAACCCTCGCGCATTGGCGACATGTCCATAGAGTGGTGCTAACGCCAGCGCTGTCGGGCGCCAGTATTCAGACTCCCCTGATTATTTTATCCTGATACTCCCGTTCGGAGACGCTCATATAATTTAGGAAAGCACTCCACGTGCCGCAGCACCTGGTGGCTTTGATGCGGTATATTGTCTAGAGCAAGGAAGAGAGACAGCGTGGACATTACCAATTCACCAATGTCACGCTGTATACGGATGGCTCTGGGTACCTACACGATGACTGAGTCGAACCATTCACACTAGGATCCCCGCTTTACTTTGCATATTCACTTTGAGGCTTTACCGTGCTGCACACGACGATTTGCTTGTGAAGTTTGAAAAAGAAGAAAAAGTTTATAATATAATGATCATCGGCGGCCAGAAAATATACCAGGAACTACTCATTCAGTCCGACGTCGGAAGACGACATAATCCATCGTGCTAGACTCATAAATCAAATTCGTGACTGGAATATCTGAACTTCCTATCGATACGCTCTTTTCGGCAGGGGCTTCAAGGCGCTCAAGCGCTCAAACATAGTGACCATTGACCAACAACACCAACCACTCTGTCGATATCGCGGATAAAAACCGACAACATCGCTGACTCGATTCGGCACACTTCAGACTCCGATTCGTCCATCACTTGAGCTACAACTTCTTGTGACAAGACTACTAATTCCATCAAACGAGCCGGCCCAGTGACTGACGATTTGCTGCTTCTACCCAAAGTTCATAGTCACGCGCTTGCTCAGTTTTGTGTTGAAGCCACTGTCAAGGCGGTTATTCCTCTGGAGCATTTATACAATTGATCGTGAGGATCGTCGGTTCTTGTACCTCCTGGCCAATCCAGATGACGATCCGCATCTATAACAACACAATACCTTATAACCACTGGGACTCACACCGCGCCGTCAGATGAGTAAGTAAAGTCTTTTTGTCCCAGATCTTTGAGTAATCCATCCTTTCAGGTTGGACCGGCGATACCATGAGTCTGCCATTTCATGTTCTATTGTAAGATGCTGCGTAAGCGTCCGATATTCATTCTCTTCAGCGTCAAGATATATGGCGTTTGGACACATCACCTCATGGCAAGCATGCGTAAGGGAACCGCCCGTAGCGTTCCATTGTTTTCACAGCTTCTGTCCTTCCAGGGGCTGGGGCCTGATGGCAATGCGCCAGCTCATCACCTCCATTTCGACTCATATCATCCTGTGGCCTTGCTGAAGCCTCGTTTCTCACTTCTGTGAAATGCGGCCGGAGAGTCGATTTCATACATGTGGAACAAGTATCCACCTCATCGGGAGGTGCGCAGTTTTCTCGTGTTCTGCGACGTGGACGAGGCATCGCCCTTTCGACGCTACTTTATAGAGGCCACGCATACCTCTCAAATCAACACCTTCTTTGCCATTCCGACCCATCACAATGTCTTCAATGTTTGACACAGTGCTTTCGTATATCGACCCCCAGAGTTATATTAACTTTGCGGTCGCCTGTCGCGACTCCGTCGTGCGTCAGCTAAGACCACCCCCCAAAATTACCCCAAACGAACGACCGAAAGCTGTTGGGCTCAAAGCTACCTCAGACCACGAAGAACCGAAAGATGTCGAGCTCAAAACTACCTCGGATGTCACCCCACATGATTACGTTCAAGACATCCTCAACGATTCTGCAAGCGAGTGGAGCGCATTGATCAATCACCCCTACCCTCGTGACCTGGCCAAGGGCATCGCTCCTCTGAACGGTTTTCGGCACTACTCAATTGTAAGTGTGACGGCCAATGTTTTTCACGACATTTGCTCACCCCCCACGGCGTATAGCAAGACGTTGGACACTTCGAGTATTTCTATCGGTCCAGAATGGAAGCGATTGCCAGGACGGGTGATTTCCAGGAGATGAAGGACCTCGCAAAGATACTGGCGGGCGGACTCGATGCAGTCACAAAGGCACTCGATGATTGTACGACCAAGCTGGGCGTTGAAAAGTCAGTTGTCAGGAACGAGTCAGACTCGAAGGCACTCCAGGAATTCGTCGAGTTTGTCTCAGCCGCCGCTAATAAGGGCTGTTACCTCGAGTGCGTTTTCCTTTTCCTTTCTTTTTGTGGCCTGACTGACATGTTCGTCACTGCTTTTCCCAGTGTGATCATCACTCTTCTACCTGGTATCTTAGTGAGTGGCAGTATAGCTTGAATATATGACACCACTGACATTTTTCAGTCATATGACCACATTTCTAACGAGCTTTTGCGGGATCCAAACACCGTTAGAAGTATGTGTTTCATCTTCCGCCAGAGCGAGAAATGTTGATAGACCCGCCTAGATACCCCGTACTTTCCTCTGTGGGTGGAATTATATTCACAAAACCCTATCAAGAAGCACACGTGTAAGAATCTCATTTACTATGTTCGGTTGACGCATTGCTGATTTTTTCTTTTTGACATTAGCGTTTGTCAATAGCCACATTGCAAAAATGTCGGAGGAAGAGAGAAACAAGCGATGGAAGAGTTGGATCAACAACTTCAAGAAGGGCTGTCGATATGAATGTGACTTCTTTGCACTCGGGAGTTCGGGAAAATATCCGGCGTATGAGATCGTGAGCGATGGGATCTACAGGATTCGCAGTTATCGCCGGGAGGTGTATCTTGTCTGCAACGAGTCCTTCTCTGTGGCGACGCAGGAGAACAAAGCAAACAGGGAGGGACTGGTACGTGATTTAGCTCATTTAGACAAACTGGCAAGCTGACCCTGATTGACATGGACAGTGGCGGTTGACGAATAGTCCGGACGGATACATCGTCGAGAACGTCGAACGGAACGGGTTTTTGAGCGCGTCAATCAGAGACCCGCCTCAACCAATATACGGCGTCCACATTTCTGCCGAGGAATATCGGTGGTCGATCAACCCTGTCAAAGTTAAGGGTCTGAAGGGGTTCCCCAAGGCATACCAGTAAGCAAATGCCGTTGTCCATTCGCCCGCGTGACCGTTAACTCGTCGTCGTTTCTCCATAGGTTGATGGTTTCTACGAGGATGCAGTACGTGCTCGATGTCGGTAATGGGGAGGGTGATCGAAAGGTACGAGGAATCAAACAATTGTTGCTATGGAGTTGCTCGCTCATCATGATTGTTCATCGCGCAGGTGGCCGTGGAAAACAATGCCCAGCGCTCTGAGCAGTTGTGGCTACTCGAGCGCGTGCCCGAGGATCGCACGTCGTGATGACGTGTGGCTTCGGTTGTACTAGTCAAATAGCTTCTTACCTTACTGTATGATAATGCCATATGTATCTATATGCTTCTTGTGCTTCGCTGCGAACCGGGAGTTTGCACGCAACGCTTAGCAGATGTACTGTAGTCATAAAAAATGTAAAAAAATACAATAATGAAGGATGAATGGTTCATCAGCGTTTCAGCAACCACTGCTCGCAAGTTGAATGAGGCATCGAACCTTCACAGCGTACTGCCTCCTCTGCCGTACGTCCTTCGGTTGCAGTCAGCAATATCACGTCCCGCTCCCGGCCGTCATTTTTCTCGCATTATACTTGAAAGCTCCAGAATTTCTCGGGAGGAGGATACAATTTGTCTACAAAAAGGGCATTTCTGTATCGTCGGCAAGATTCGAGAGTAAGTACACAGTAAACGTACACCAGAGTACAGTGATCCAACAAGTAAAATACACCGGCATCTTTCGAGACTTCTATCAAGCCCACATCGCCTTGAACTTCTCATTGAACTCCTCTGTCACAGCATACATCACTTCGAGCACCTTCCAATCCTTTTCCGCCACCCAAGTCGGTCTGGCGGTGCCCACCCACGTCGCCTTCGTTCCCTGTTGGTCCTTATCCGCACCATCCTCACCCTCGTCATCCTTTTCCGTCGGATCGTCCACAGTGACGAACCCGCCATCAAAGTCGTCCGGCTCTCCACCTTCACCTTCCTCGCCCATCTCATTCTCCTCTCCCTCCTTTACATCCGCCCGCTTCGGCTTCTTCATGATCAGCTGTTCTAACACTCCCCTGACTGTCTTCAGTGTTAGGTCAAACTCTTCCAACACGAACCAGACGTCACCGCGCCGAATCCCATTGGCCTTGCTCAACGGCTGCACCTGGCCGTGTGTATAGAAATCGAGGATATACGCGTTCAGAGCAAAATCCCGTCTGCGGGCGAGCAGATGCGCATGGAGCTTGGTGCTGCGAGGGTATCCAGAACGCCGGTCCCCTTGTTCGTTTTCCGTAAGGTCGTTCCTAAACATCTTAGGGACCGACGCAGATCCCGTCGGCGCAGCAAAGATGGGCGCAACAGACGGAATGGAGTGTTCGTTCAGAGTCAACCCGCTTCGCGCTGTCCTCGCCAGGTCCTCCACGCTGGCGAATCGATCGTCGTGCCCCGAGTTGGCGACGAATAATGATCTGGCTACGACCTTCAACGCCGTCTCCTGCAGCCATCCTTCGAACTGCGCTGTCGTGCTAGACGTGGTTGCTCCGCCGATCTTGATATTGCTCAGTGGGAGGTGGTCGTCGGATCCGAGATGGGAAGCGCGCTCAGCGCCGTACGTGAGCGCGTGGCCCATAAAGATGCGAAGAATATCCTCTTCGTGTGCCGTAAGCACGCGTCGAGCGTCCTCAGGCAGGGGAGGTAAAATCACCATCGATGGCGACTTCTTGATGATCTCTGCCTTGTTATCGTCTCTGAGATATGACCCTGGCAAGTACCGTCTTCCGAACAGGTGACTCATGAGCAGGACGAAATCTCGTTTGGCTTGGATGGCGCTGGACTGGGTACAAATCCTGTGAAAGACACCTTGTCTGAGCAACGCAACGAGCGCGAAGTTGCTGGGTTCGGTATAATACAGATGTGAAGCGATTCCAAAGAGGTTAAGCGGACGACCGTTTTCGTCCAACAAGCGCGCGCGCCGAAGGTAATCAATGCTAAACCGCAGATGGTGCAAAAGTTGGTGTTTGCCTTCCTCAGAACCGAAGCTAACCTGAGGAAGACGAAACAAGCGTTGAACGGCTTCCACTGCGGCTGGGGCGTGTTCGGAACCATCGAGAAGGTTAAACAGACGAAGAATGAGCGTAGACGTGACGGGGAAGTTGGCTCCGAGGGATGGGAGCTTGGACAAGGTCAAACGTTGCACTCGATCCATGGGTAGGCAATAGAACACGACCTTGCCCAGCAGGTCGTATCCTCTCCTTCCCGCACGACCAGCGCATTGTCGATACTTATGGGAACTATCAGCACCGTGCTGGATAGATCCAGCTACGACATACCATGAGGGCTGTTAGGAACGGCGAGTCGCCACAAAAGACCGAAGTTTTCGTTGGAGCATTGATACCCAGTGCGAGCGTGCCTGTGCAAGTCTCTGTCAGAATGTTCATTTATATGCTCCGCAGAAAGAAAGACCTGTCGCAAATATGACGCGAATAAATCCCATACGAAACAGGCTGCCAAGCCGCGTGAATGATCTAGAGACACGAAACGAATATATAAAGTGTACATACGTTTCGACCAGTGTCCTGTACCGCTTGTTCATACCAGCATGATGTACTGCAATGCCCCGTTGCAAGCAAAATAGCGCCCATTTGGGCGTCGACGTCCATCGCGCCAGTTCATTCAACTCCTCCGTGAGCATGCTTTGTGTAAACGACGTGTTCTGACCGGCGAGCGAAAACTGCGGAAGCGGAGCTTTGGGATTGAACGTGGCCTGCCACTCCACCACTGTCTCCAGCTTGAAGTCGTCCAGGTCACCTCTTTTTTTCGTTGCTCTGGTGGCTGCCCGCTCGCGATCTTTCGTCCTCGATAACCATTCTGCGTACTGAGCCATTTTCTGTTGCCATTCTGGATTCGTGGCGCGCCATCTAGTTTCTTTCTTGAGCAAGTCACCGCGGAGCGTCTGAGCCATGATTTCACAGTCTGTTCGATCAAAGTTGAAGAAAATCGCGGGCTATGATTAATTGTGAGCGAAAGACACATCCTCGGTCAAGGTATTTTTCTCACCAAGTCACCTTGAGCATGGAGGTCGCAAACGAGATGGATCAAATTGTCCTTAAATGTTGCTCGTTCTGGTTGGGTGTTCATCACCTCGACCGGGATCTGACTCAACGTACTGTCTTCGAGACTCGCGATAACCTTGTACAGCGGCGCGGTCGTGTCCCGTGGATCGAATCGGGCAACCATGGGTGCAAGACAGGCTTTGAGCACTGTATCGTATGCAATGACGTCCTTTTGTTGCAACAGTCTATCAAGAGGAAAGAATTTCACTGGGTTTAAGGTTTCTAATGTCGATGGCGGTATGTCACCATGTTTCGCGAGCGCCCGATATAACGTCAAGGTATCCGAGGCTTCTAACGCTAGATCTGAGGGGATGGATCTAGGTCCGAAGGCGAGCATCGAGATCGGATGGAGATAACGCATCCGTTTCGTAGATTTGTAAGTGGGAATAGATTCGAAATCGCTAACCGGTTCCTCGTGTATGTTGTAAAAGAACTTTCGAAGATGTGAGTATCGGTGGGGATGGTAGACAAATGTGTGCTGGAAACCGCCAGCTTTTTGAACGGCCTCTAGCCACGTGTTGAATTTTTCAGGTGCACCCACAGTCGCGGATAGACCACTGTTGCTAACAGTTAGCTGGGAGAGAGAGAGACGAAAGAACAAACGCTGACATAATAGGGCAGGGAGAGAGCAAGAGAACTTGCTCCCATACAGATCCACCTTCTTGCTGGCCGATCGTATGTATTTCATCAAGGATGATACTATAAATGTTATGAACCATCACAAGAAACCAACTGAAACCGACTCACTACTTGATGCGGGGAGTCCACACCTTCGCTAAGGGTGGCGAAAGCATCATGATAGACAGCATGTCCGGAACAGTGACCAGAATCTGGCAGTTTTGAGGGTCGTGAAGACGATAGTCGCGTGTGTGGACAGCCCAACAACTCCCTGCACACGCGACGGATATGAGGTCCTTAACAGAAACAGAAACAGTAGTAACTTACGACCATTCAAATCCTTACTGAACCGCGCATATATCTCGGCAGCGACCTGAGCTACAAGGGCTTTCGTGGGAGCAACGTAAACGACAACACCGTCATCCGTCGCCCTCAGAACCTTCTCCATCGCGTAGAACGAGATGAACGTTTTACCCGCACTGGTCGGTGCTGTCGAGTTACCGACTGAGCACCTGAAAATGCAACCAGGACCCGACAATCACGTACCTACAACGAGCAGTGAATTGTTGTCATCGATCGCGTCCAGGACTTCTCTCTGCCACGCGTCCGGTTTGAAATGGACTCGCGGATCGACTTGGCTATCCATGCTGCGATCCATGTACTGGCCAAAAACACGCAACTGCCACTCGATTGGATGCTCCCCAATGCGCATGAATGAATATAGTGGCTCTTGGGACTTCGACTTGACTAGCTTGATGAACTTAAAAGTCAGTGGGCGGTCGTCCTGAGTTGCTGAAGCGACCACGAGCGTGCTCGCGTACGGTGAAAGTCCGAGGACGTTGAGTACGTCTCGGACACACTTGTGAATTTCCACTGTCCAATAGTTGATCTCGCGGATGTCCTTGATCGTACAAAGTGCCGTGATGACATGCTTGTCTCGGACTGTCGCCGACTCGCGATTCGGGTCCAGGATCCAATGATTGAACAAACGATGGAGACGATACAGAGCCAACTCGGTAGCGACGAGCGGTTCAGTGGCCCTTGGATTTCGCTTCAGATCCGAGAGTGATTTTTCCACAGACGACACCGAGGTCTTGGAATCCAGATCACGAATGAGCTCGTTCAACCAAGCAACCGACTCTGAGAATTGCTTTTGAGCTTTCTGTACCATGTTCTTCTCGCGGATGACGTCGGCTTTTGATTGTTTTTGTGTGCCTTTGGATGGAGTGGGACGTGTATAGTTCTGCTTCTGTGGGTCAATGGATCTCAATTCATGACGAAGTATACAAGCTTAGGAAATGGGTTGACCTTAGTTGGGGCTTGATTCAAAGTCGATCTGGCCGAAGGTATTTTGATCTGTTGCAATGCGGCACCCGATGCCCCCGTCAAGGTCGCAGCTTGATCATGCAACGACTTCATGAACCGCTGGTCACCCCGAAGTTTCTTCCTACGTTGCCTCTCCGTGTCTTTCGCAGACTGGGCCTCACCTCCAAGATGTTTCGGAAGCAGGGGCTTTTTGTGGTTGTGCCAGTGTCGAGTATCGTTGAAGAGCGTGCCGTCATCGAAATAGTTTGTCCGAGGTACATCGGATGTAACTTTAACTGCAGATACCTCGATCTCTTCTTCCGTTAGGTCTTCACTGCTGGTGTCCCATTCGTCTGTATCAGAGCTTGTGTCGTCGTCAACTCCCTCATCATCTTGTATTTCTTCGACATCGTGTTCTCCCGCACTATGGTCATCATCAATTGCGCTACGTATAGGCGCGAGTTCATCGTCGAAAATTTTGTTGCTGAAGGGAAGCAGTCCGAGCCTGTTGTCATTGGATGGAGAGACAGGGAATGGAAGGAACGCGCTGGCAAAAATTTGCGAAAATGTCGGAATTGGGACGGAGAACAAAGACAGTTTGTCCTCCACGAATTCGGCTATGTAATTCCCAAATATGTCTTTCACCAAAAGTGTGTCGTTTCCAGCCAAGAACCGAACGAGCGAGATGAAAACTCTGACATCCATATCGATGGTCGTATTCAGGGATGTAATGGCCACCTCGACGGCGCGGAAAACAACAGGAAGGAAATCCAACGTAAGCTGACGCTCGAATTCAGCTCGCATAGGCTCCAGTCTTCTGGCCCGATGTTGAGTCGAGAGACGAGGAAGTATCAACAAATGAAGAAGGAAGGCAAAGAATAGAGCTTTCTCTCGAGCATCAGTAAATTTTGTCAGAGATGCAACTTCCAGAACGATATTTTCTGTTCCATTTTCTCTCATTGGTTCAATTGATGTAGATGTTGCAACGAGAGCGACGTTCTTCGTCTCCTTCTCGAGAACACGAGCCGCAGTCAAGCATGCATCACGAACTGGGCGGGGAATAAAATCCCTCGCTTGACGTGATTTCGACTCGAAGATAAAAGAAAGTACCTGTTCAATGAGACAGGTGAGATTTCACTCACGATAACCATGCGATGATGCTGACCTTCGAGTCACGGAACTCTGCGCCATCTAAGAGAGCAAGTGCCAACCCGCTCATCAGGAGATCACTTAGAAATACACGGTAGCAAAGGAGGCGGTGGGTTGCGAAAGGATCCATATCTATATCTGTGTCATAGTCATTCACGAGGGCGAACATGGGCTAAATGATGGTGAACTGGGTGAAAAGTGGTGATCAATATATCAACATACCTTGCGCAGAAACTGGTATTCCTTCCATTTCGGATCGGAAAGGCCAGAGAAGACATGGACGGAAACTTGAGGTATTTTGAGCAACTGATTGAATAGGAGTTTACGAGCAAGAGTCCTGGAGGTTTCCTCGAATTCTCCCACCCCAGTCTTCAATACAATGTGTCGCGTTTCTACAACGGATCAGGGTAGGTTACGGGTGATTTTACAGAACTCACCTTCCCAAAACACAACGTCGAACACAGCCAAGCGTTTGACAAACTCATCCAATGTACGCTCAAGTATGTGGAAAGCATGCAGAATCTGAAAAGAAGGATCTGTTTCCACAGTCATCGACGAGTCCTTTTCGAAGCCATGGAAATTGATGCATACCAGCTGGGTTTCCCAAAGCCAACAGTGGGTCTTCGATAACAAGTTGTATGAGCGAATGTCCTGTGGAAATGGAGGTGAGTAAAATAACCATTAGACATTCGAACATTTGCAAAAAGTACTCTACCATCGATGATAAATGGTTCAATTCCAGCATAGTCACCAAGTAGATCCATCCACCTAGCCCGCTTGCTGGCACTGTGCCATTCAGCACCGATCCACTTCAATGCATCTGGGATCGATAACGAGCTGTCCGTGATCGTGTCAAATTTACGAGTGTCAACCTCGAACTCTTCTAAATCCATCGGAGCGTAAGTATGATCGGAATTGACACTGATAGAGCTTGGTCGAGGAGAGAAACAGACAATCAGTAATTAGGAGTGTCAGTGGTGAAACAAGGTTCGTGGTTCGTGGAAGTTGCCGTGCAGTTGCGCAAACCAAATCCCACGGCGTTCACTACTACAAGTTAGTATACCAGTATCACCTTTTCCTGGGGAGTCTGCGATCCCTCATGAATAAATCATGAAGACTTAAGGTAACTTTTCCGTGTTTGATTTACCCACAGGTATAAGAGTCGGACCATCGCATCATAATGCGCCACTACTTCTGACGCTACTGCCAGTGTGAAGTATTTACGCTGATATTACTAGGCTGAACTCTGGTTACATTTCAGCCATCATGTCACAGGGCCGTCCATCAATAGGTATGTAACAATATTCCGATTTTTGTGAATTGCGTAGTGGTCCTGACCGATCATGAATGCATGACATCGGCTACTGCTCACGGCTACAATGTTGCGATCGTAAGATGGCTTTTGATGCGATAATTGACTATTTTAGACACGAACCCATTTCACCGCGTGTCACTTTTTGAGCGCCATGCGGCGCACTGGCGCATCTTTACTCTTGACTTCTTGTAGGTGGTCATTGGCACATGGTTTCGAATCAGATGATTTTGTTCAACTCAATCGAACTGCATCATTACCGATATGATCCGAACGTGGTTGAGAATGAGTATATAAACCTTTCCCCAGGCATCTGATAACCTCTCTCAGAGCTGGCCTCACATATACCCTTGATATGTACGTCGAGTACTTCCTTTTTCTTGCTGCAGCTTCAGCTTTCATGGCGTTTGCGATGCCTAACATGGACAAAGACACCGTGCGTTGTCTCATGTCCTCGGCGATCATTCATCGTCACGTTCTCCACAGGAGCCTGAGGGTGGTCTGCTCGCTCGCCAGGTAAACCCGAACTGTGGGTACATCAGTTCAAACTGTTACGAGAACGGTAGACCTACCTGGTTTTCAATTCTATCTCTGCGCTAACACACCCATTGGACCACAGCATGCCAGCCCCAGTTTGATACTGAAATGCCTACCATGGGGGTATGCACTGGGGGGGAGTACCGTGGATGCACTTGCGACAAGTGTACCATAGGGAACTTCTACGATGGGCTGTGCATGACTAGCGGCTGTGATGTGCTGGTGGGCATATGCCTTAATGGGCCGTATGCGGGCTGTTTCTGCATTTAAGCCTATGGACTCTGCGAGGAGAGTCAACAAAAGGATTGTAATTAGGAATGGCTCATACAACCTCATTGTACTAACCCACACCAGAGAGTCTACGGTATCGCGGATAGACATCAGGCATACCACTTGCAGCGATGATGATGATTTCCGTAAACGATACTTCCCATACACAAAGGTCTGACCGATAATTTTTGTAACATCGAGGGAGTTCTATTCTGAGCCCGACTCGTACTTCCTAGATGCATGTTCGAATGCTTTGGTGCAAAATGTCACTTGCTTTGCTTTTACATTGTCGAAGAATCACATCTTCATATGCCAATGGCAACCAGGGTCGTGGCCCACCGCGACTTGTGTCTCATCATGTACTCCAAACGGCGTGTTTGGTTACTGAAGGATCGGGAGCATCAATCGCGACGATCACTCACGTGATTGAGGATCAGCATATAAAACCTCACCGGCACCCTTGGCATCAGGTTGTCTCAGAGCTGGTCTCACACTGGATACCCTCAATGCACTTCGTCAAAGGCTTCGTTTTTTTTGCTGTCGCTGCCGGTAGTATGGTGTCCGCAATGCCCAGTGGGGTAAGACGCTCCGTACGCCACTTCATCTCCATCAACTACTAGGACAATGACCATTTATCATAAGTTATCTTCACAGGGGGATGGTGGGGATGATCTAGCCGCGCGCCAGACACAGGTCAACCCACGGTGCGACGGCCGCATTATAAGCTGCCATGAAAACGGTAAACCTACCTGGTCCGTATTTCCAGCTATGCGCTAACTCACGTATTCGACTGCAGGATGTGGAGCCATGTTTGATACCCTGCACACCACTATAGGGTCGTGCCAGAGTGGAAAGTACCGGGGATGCACTTGCAACAAGTGTTCCACGGGCTCTCTCTACATGGGGACGTGCTGGGATAGTGAATGCCGAGGGCTTTTGGATAAATGCTTATCTGGAATGTATGAGGGTTGTCATTGCCTCTGAGTCTCTGAAGTGGGCTTTGAGAGACAACATGTTACAAAGCTGGCTTCAGGAATGACTTTCAGGTCAAAGTTACCAACCTGCCTTGCTACTTACCTTGAATCTGCGCTCACCAGTAGTAGTAGAAACCCCGGGCCGACCATACATCAAAGCATTGTGCTATGCGCTCTCGTTTCAGTGGAGTAAACGGTCGATCTACTCAGTACTGGTACCAGCATCATTGCAGAATAATGCTTGGCGGAGCCATTCCTTCACGGACGTGTCTAGTACACAATAATGAAGACGTTGACGCTTTACCCGACCAGCGTACTGCTCCCTTTATTGAAGTACAAGTCACATTTTTGGATGGAAATGGACTTAACTCCCAAAGAGGCCGGAACCGGGGCGGCAGTGTTGGCTTCACTCTGAAACTTTCCGCCTCGGAAGTAAGGTCCTATGTCCGATCAGGACACTGTGTGGTTACCTAGACTACTGACACTGGTTTAGCGCCGGACTCAGTCCGCCTGGTGAACGGATCAACGTCATTTATGGCAAAATCGAAGACGCTCAACCAACCTCAACGACGAATTTCAAAGTTCTTATCAATACGTGAGTACTTACCATGGTTGCTCGGCGTTGACAGCGTTGACCACCGCGGGACCGTCGCTTGTGTTCGACTTCTGAAGCAAGGGTATATCCGCCGGCCGCCGCATCAGCACCTCGATACCCCAAAAGTACTGACATGTTATCCTTAGTATTCGCTGATTAGGGTATTGCAACTGAAAACTGACTCTGATACATTGAGTCCTTGAGCGGTTTCTCAAAACCTGATTTCAACGCTCCCGCAAGATGATGATTGAATCCAGAAGACTCAAACTACAAACTTGTCAACTTTGAACCATTGACACGTGACCATCTCATAATTTACCCCCATATTGGCAAGCCATCGGAGCCGGAACTGCATTCCATATTTTCTCGGGATCTAGAACCTTCAGATCTGCAAAGAAAACGTCATGATCGTGCGCGCTTCGTCACTCCTCGAGACGGAAGCTACTTACGGTATGTGTGATTTTACCAATTTGCGAGCGCTGTTCAAGCGCCTTCGGAAGACGGCAACCCAGGATGACACTGCCGATGATTACTCCTTCAGCTTTAACTCGGGCAATGCCGACCAAGTCACTAACGCCGTGAGTTCGTTCGGAGCGATGGCTCCGTGAAACCCTGCTAGCCATCTCTGCTTGACTGTAGAAGCGGTTGATGCGTCCGGGAAATGATAAGTCACAACGTGATGTCTCCCTAATTATTCAAGGGTCAAGGATCAAGTCACCGTCTCAGTCGTTCCTTTGTCTTCACGTTGCAGATGGATAGGGTGCACAGGAATCAATTTGCTCGAGTGGATGAAAACGCTCTTCAGATCAGGCGGATAATTTTTTTGGCAAAAAAAATGAGATTCTCCTATCATAATGGGGTTATTGAACGCTGGTAGTGATTGTCTATCATGATTTCCGGGTCGACTGTTGATGTATCTCCCCAGGCGGACACAAGAGTCATGATATTCAATATCATCAGGCAGCGCCAAGATGATGAGCAGTGATTCGACAACGAGCGCTGTGAGTACTGTAGGATCAATGGAGACAAGTCGGCGCAGCTCTTGAGATTTATTAGGCCGTCATGCATTCTAACAGCACTCGGTGCTCGGCCTCCGTCGCTTAATTCTTTTGTTGAGGAACCCTAAGTCCGTGAAACCACACAAGCCAATATCAATAACGAAATATGATTTAGAAAAATTGAAGCTGTCTTCCAAATGGAGAATGAAGTAAGAGTGGAAGATCAAGCATCGCGATGCACACAGCGTCGATGGGCCGATTCATCTGATGCAAGGTGCGAAATCTTGTCATCGTTGATGAGCCAGCTAGCATAAATGATGTCAGTCTATCGCAAGATAACGTTCAAAATAATGAACGTGATGATGAAAAAAGCCTCCGAAACAAGGTAAGGAACATGATCCTAGCGTAGGATTTAGGGTGCGGGCGTGGCAACTAATGCTGCTAGAAGCAGGGGCCGGCCGCCGAATGGGTCTAGTTCCCAGATCGGGGAGTAACCAGTGATGATGAGAGAGGCCCGCGTCTGGATCGGGGGCCGGCGATGCTGAATGGTCAGGGCAGATAGAAAGCCGAGATCTAGATCGCGATTCGGTTACTACTGTTTGTTTTCCTTCATTAACGTTTCTGACCACGGTGACCAACCCCCCGGCCGAGCGGCGCGAATTTGAAGAAACGAGAGTCACATCTTCGCGGCTGTTTGATCGGAATTACGCACCGGGTCTGCGTGCGCCCGGGTAATGGGTTGCATTTCGCACCCTCTGGCTACCAGAAATAACGTGGAATTTGTTCGCTTATAGTAATCTTATCCTGACTATGTAGCTGCTTGCTTCGACTTTGATCTGTGAATATTTTGGATACGCTCGACGGAGAATCGGTCCGATGGACATAGGGCAGGTGATGTAGACACGGGATCGCCTGTGTGAGTACAAATCTTCGTGAATTATCATCTCATGGTAACCGAATGAATTGAAAAATTCTCTCAGGGTGCATGTGACAGGTTTTTGACCCGTATCAACTGTGAGCACAGCTAAATTCAGCAAAGCAGCTAAAGAAAACAGAAACCAGAAAGAGAAGAGCGCTTTCCATGTATCCAGGGAGTCATTCAGGGTCAAATTCTTTGCCGATACTGATCAGGCTAGGCAGAGTTGTGAACTCCTGCCAACTCGTGACTCCTAGAATCAAAATCAAAATCCCGACAGCGGTACACTTGTACTAAATCAAGCGCCCAATGGCCACATCAATGTCGCGAGACACAAAGTCACGGCCCGCTGCTGCCGGATAGACCTAGAACCATGGCACGAGAGGTTTTTGTTAGTGTCTCAAAGATATCCCAAAGGCACCTGGTCGTCGATCCGATC
This sequence comes from Leccinum uliginosum, assembly GCA_038091455.1. NCBI lineage: Eukaryota > Fungi > Basidiomycota > Agaricomycetes > Boletales > Boletaceae > Leccinum > Leccinum uliginosum. The sequence goes on from JBBPOM010000383.1 coordinate 28,266, forward strand.
CGCCCGGCCCGCCCAATCTAATTCTAAAAAAAACGACAAGTTTAATAGAGGGACTCGGAGCCCCACGCGCTCTTTCAAACCTCAACCAT
>JBBPOM010000384.1:0-28333 GCA_038091455.1 Leccinum uliginosum
GGCCTACAAAGGATTGAAAATAGTAGATAATGATTTGAGACGACAGCAACGTGTTCGATTCCAGGATCACTTGGTGCTCAGTGTCCATACAAGTTTTGATGTGGTATATTACTAGGATGTTTGTGGAACAGACCATGGTGCCACAGAGTAAGTAAAAAAAATGCCTGTAATTCCTCTAAACGACCGTCATTGCAAAGGAGTGTGTAAATCCAAAAAGAGCGCGCATGTCTCGACATGACAGATCCTACCCGAGCCACATCTATTTGTGGTACGCAGATTCCCTCAGAAAGTGTTGCCACGGACGGCTTTGAGCCAGTCGCATGAGGGTACTTGTCAAAGAAGGATACGTCAGCCCTTTGAGAACATGGATGGGTCTGGATGTGACATACCTGCCAACCCGCAACACCACCACCTTTATATATTAATAATAATAAAAAGGTGCGTCAGTCTGCCATCACATCGTCGAAACCAACGACCAAACGCACCCCAACCCGAGCCATGCGCCTGGGAGACACAGGAAGCAAGCGTGCCGGGATCCATGTATCCTCGAAAGGCGTCTCCACTCTGAACTGGCTTACTGAGCACGAGTTTGTCGGACGGAATGCCGTTAGCCGAGATTTGGAGGAGGGCGGATTGAGGCGCGGCAGACGAGGAAGCGTTGACGAGGCCGTCGCAAGTCGTGTATTCCTACGCTTGCTCTGTGTGTTGAAGCAAAAAAAGGTCAAAAGTGTGTCCAACTTGCTGTGGCTGCATCACGACTTACGGTTATAGAACTAGAAATTCATAGTCACAACTCTTTCGTCAGCGTGTCCTTTGGGATGGTATAAAATGAAATATAAATACTTGAACATTGTACTGAAAGCACACGATCAGCTCGATACCTTGCACAGAATACTTAGATCACGAACGTACCCAGTCAATCAGGGAGCCTACTTGCGAGTCTACTTGCAAGTATCCTCCTCCCTTCCAAATATTGGGAGAGAACAAGGAGCAACGGCTTCACGTATGTTTTCAGCGACTGTGTCACAACACATAAGATCGACTACTCACGTGCATGAGTGAGAATAAAGTCCCCCTGAGGAAGCTGCTCCCGGAGATGCTGAGTGAGGGTTACGAGCCATTTCTCCGCATTTCCAGAGCCGCCGTTGAAGGCATCAAAGTCCGAGCGTTGGAATTCGATTAATCCCGGTATTGACCAAGAGGGGGATCGAAACAGTACCTCATATTCGATATCCACTCCCTGAACACCATACTTCAGCGCCCAGGTAGCGATAGTGTTAGCGACTGCGACGGGGTCGGTTCCTGATGACGTCGGTTTCTCAGTGGATCCGAACGCGGAGACTATCAACGAGATACCCGCAGAGTTGTACTGCTGCAGGTATGAGTTACGCTGGCTATCTGACAATTGTTGCCATGCGAGAGCCATATCGCTGGCCCCAGACGTCTTCAAAAAAGACAGTGCACTGCGACGCGTCAGTTGCGCCGTTTCCACAACCGTTTGCAAAATTTGCTCACTAGACGTTGAACCCCTGCACGGAAGTCACGCTGGCACGAGTGGCAAAGGATGTGATCGAACGCTCTACTCACCTGAAGATCTGAAGCACTCGGAAAGGAGGAGATCCAGTAGTCTTGGTACGCGACGAATCTAGGTGCCGCAGGAACTGACCTCTTCAAAAGGTCACGAGCTCCTGGCGTTAGGCTCCTGAGCTTGTCTGCGAGCGGCACAGCCAGAGTCAATCCGAACAAGGAAGCTGTGACGAGAGCCGTGGTCAGACCAAAACGAATGGACACCATGACGGTGGGAGGAGCTAAAGGTGCTGTTGAAAACTGAAAATCCGGGCCTGTTCGCATTCATACTTACTTGAAAACTATAGGCGCCGTGACGCATATCGGGGAAACAAAAAATGGTCTCTCGACTCCCGAGGATGGGCTGCCAGTGGACCGATCTATTTGGTAAAGGGCCCTTGATGCGTCTTTCTTATGTACTTATTATGCTGGCAATCGATTCTTGTTCTGATTGGAGGAGTGACTTTTTCGATTGCTCGACATGCAGTAAGTCGGCTTGTTGCGGCGACAGAAGCGGATTCGAAGCGAGAAGGAAGATTTGGAGGTTAGCCGAGACCGATTGGAATGAACGAAAAAAGGATAATCCATCGAGGCCTGAATTGTCTTATGTACATATCTTTCCTGTTACGTTATAAACCTAAGTACTCACAGTGGCTTCGTGGCACGGCACGAGTCGCATGACTTTAAGTACTCACTGCAGGACCTGGACACATTCTGCACGTTTGAACCAGGTGTAATATATTAGTTTTCGATGGAAGGAGATAAGTTGACTTACCGCGCTCACGGTCTCTCAGTGCACCTATAAAAAGATGACATTGCTTTCAAGTTGTTGTAAACTATGAGTTGAAATTTATCAGAACCACACCATGATAAGGAGTGTCGTACTCAGCAGAGCAATGGGATTCCCAGTCCGAGTCGTTCAAATTTCGCCCTTTTCATCCAATCACAAATATTGAGATAAACGACTAAAGAGAGAGAAAGAGAGAGAAAGAAGCCAATGATGGGTCCGGAATTCACAACTCGCGCACAACCCGGTTCAAAAACCATGTCATGTACTCGGCCTTGGACAGCAAACCTGGCACTTTGATCTGTCTGATAAGTTCCCTGCTGCGCCGTCAAGTTTCAACTGATGAAAGTCGCTGAGCGTCTCAGGCCGGACGAGCCGAATGCTTGCGGAGCCATTTGACCCAAATATGTGGGTTTTATTTAATTGTATGAGTTGATCCGGGGCAGTCAGTACAAGGTCAGATACTAGTAAAGCAAAATATGTGGTTCGTGAGCGAGATGTACGACAGAATGCATTGATATGCAAAGCTTACTCTCGTCACTGACAGCTCAACAAGGAACCCAGTCGTCCTAGGCGGCCAGCAATCGTCGATCGTCGCATTCAAATCGACGACGTTCACAAAAGTGGTCGCAGCCCTCAGCTCTTTCTCTGTGAACATGATTTGTTCGTATTCCACCAACCAACATCCGACTCAGATGACACGTTAGATGAACAATCGTGATTAGAAAAAATCACCAGACATAGAGCTGGAAGATGCGAGATGATCTGGTAGTCCAACGGCCAGCAAGTCGACTATGGAATTTGTTTTGCACGGGTTTTCGAAAATAAACTTCGAGAAGAACGGTGCATATGCGTCGTAAGTTGTAGAGTATCGTTGTTTAGTCCACTGATGAGGTTACCGTTGGCCGTGGCTCGACGAAATTCGGTGAGCTCGGAAGCAGCGTGAGTAAATTGAACTTTATAGTTCGCCTTGACTATCGCGGACAGATACTCGTCAGTCTGTCGCTTGAGTTGCGCAAGGAGCGGTGGCGGGCTGAAGAGCAGGAGATTCGGGGAGCAACATGAAGCCGCATCTGAATCGAGTTGTTTCGATGAGTAAAACAATTGCATCGGGCTTATAAGAATATTGATCAGAGTTCCAGGCTACCAGGGATAATCGGAGTCACATATCAGGATGAATAACTGGTTCAGTTTCCAGCCTGTCCGTACGCCAGGGCCGAGCCAGAGGCTCCCAAAAAAGTATCGTAAGGTTTTGAGGCAAGCTCAAGTGGTTTTTAGGAGCAGCTGACTCCGGCCCTGGGGGCGTATGTGTTGACCGTCTTAATGACTGTCTTAAGAACGAGAATGGAATCAAAGCGCCTGTGGCACTCACAAAAAAGGCTCCCTTGCGTACGCCATCCAAGTTTGGCGTCAGGCATGCAGGTGGGAGAATAGAAGACCCGAGTCTTCTTCATATCCAATCATTGAACCTGATGGAGTCGTTGTCTCGTTGTAAGTATGTATTTTTACCCTAACTTGCCAAGGGCGTGTTGGGTTTGCGTTGTCGAGTTACTTTTAAGTACTTGGCTTGAGAGCGCGTCATAGAAGAATGAGGGCTTTCCGAGAGTAGTGCACGAACGATTTGCGGCTGTTCAATCCGATGTACATACTGGCGGAGCTGGCCCGGGGGTGGCCGCGGCCGGGCCGAGAGAAGCTTGATGTTTTGTTTTGTTTGGAGAAAGGCTCACGAATCGGCATCGAAATTCTCACGCCATGACTGCATTCATCGCCAACATGAATGACGAATTCTGACCGGTCCACAGTACACTATGCGCGTGTCAATCAGGAAAAAAACCACAGGTTTGTGCCAGAATCCTCGTTGCCTCCTTTTTCGGGGCTTCCTTCAGCCTCGCAGAAAAGTGGCAACAGTCCAAGCTGGAGTGCATCGTCTTTGGATTTTGGAAGCGAGAGAAATCAATCTCTTCCCTGGGTTTGCCATCTATGAACATTGAAGGCGAACACCACCGCTGCGCCCCAAAATTCAAGCACATGCTTATTTGACTCAAGGGTCGCATGATTCATAACGTCCGGGAGGGGCGGGGAGTTTTCGCATTCGTTCTCGTTCAGCTCTAGCTCAGAGGGCTGTTTCCATCATTGAGTGAGTACGTTGAAGGATGAGGCAGTCGCACTTCTCCTACATCAATTAAATGCTTCCTGCTGTGAGGAGTTGGCTGCCTAACCCGTTTGTTCCCAGAATCCAGCAGGCTACGATGCGAAGGCGTACCAAAAATGCAATCATCAACATTGTCTAGGAAGTTTTCTCATCTGCACCAGGGATTAAACGCGGCTGCCATTATTATCCTGAGTGCCTGCTGGCGCAACACGGAATGCGGGGCCACATCAAAGTTCGTCATGATCCAGGGACTGTCGAATGGGTGTATCACCACGTAAGGTAATCCCACGACTGTATAACGCGAGCCCCATGACTGCGCAATCGGATCATTGACTTCTCCTTGAGTGGGTCATTGGGTCACAACTAGGAGGATGGCGTCTCACAACCTCTTTGCAGTTAGCACTACCGCCATAGTTGCAAAATAGGGGGAAATATCGATGTTAACATTCAAATTGACTTGAGCGACTCCCGATTTCGCCTGAAACGATCTATTCTCTGATTCTCTGATTCGGCGAATGTTCGGGTTAGAAGGCAAACATGAGTCCTCGAAGGACCATCGGCTCCCGAAGAATACTATCCGTTAGTCATACAAGTCGTAGAGCCTTCTATGCCCACGTTCATCTCACTGTGAAGTCACATTCCAGACTTGCTCATATCATGGACCTCCGAACGTCTGAACTTTTCCTCCCAGAGTTAAACTCGCCGTTCACAAGTCCAATGATCCATCTTGTAGTTGTGAGAGACGACCCGATTCCTGAGCTGTAGTCCGGAAGGTCAAGGTTGGAAAAGTCTCCTCTTTTACTATGTGCACATCCTCACATCCCAATACATTGCATGTCCGAGTAGAAAAATAGATTCAGTTCTCAGTCTCGACCTGCAACATGCGGCAAGCCTCGCTGCATCCGGGAAACTACTGTCGCTCCGTGCTTTACGAGCATGCTTCTTCCCCCTGCAGTCCTAGAATTCTCTTGCGCAGATTCCTCTAAATCAATCTGCTGATCAATAGATGGATCATCCATATAAAGGTGCGTGACCAACAGAACTAGCTCTAAGGGAAGCGAAATTTTCACCCTCACGTAGGCCCGCCCGTCTGCCCGCAGTCTCTCCACCTTCTGGTACTAGCACCATGACGCCGCCTACCTCAGTTTCTCCTGCCGAGACACTTGTTGATAGTCCTCCAAAGCGGCTTTCATTGCTACGAAAGCTAGTATTGTTACTGATTTTCTGTTGCGCACAATTCCTGGATTCTTTCAACAATTCTGCACTTTATCCTGCGATACCTATACTCGAGATTTCTATGGGTATCACGCAGAGTCAGTCCGTTTGGATCATCAGCGCTTTCCAACTCACCTTTGCTTCCTTTCTCTTGATCGTATGTTCTGTTCTATGCCGTTCATGACGTGTTCTAATCTAGTTCAAAGAGTGGACGAATAAGTGATGTCTATAATCCAAGTGAGCGTATCACCAATGTCTCTCAAGGCAGACTGTTGAATTCGCGATAGAAACTACCTTCATCGCAGGCGTTTCTTTGCTGGGAGTTCTTTCCGTCGGAGCTGGTTTTGTGAACGACAAGATTGCGATCATCGTTTTAAGAGCGCTAATGGGCATTGGTAAGGAGTAGAAATAGGCTCTGTGTTGTTGCGCGTACTGACATAAGTTACAGCAGCTGCGATGACGATACCATCCGCCCTGGCACTCTTGGTACGCGTTTTCCCGGACCCGCTTGAGCAAGCTCGGGCGATCGGCTTGTTTGGAGGTTGCGGCGCATTTGCGAACGGTGAGTGTTGGCGTTCTCCTCGACTTTTCAGACGGCAACATAACGCGCGCAGTGCTTGGACTCTTCATTGGAGCGGCTCTTGTTGAATACGCTTCGTACCACTGGGTCTTTTGGTTCGTTGCGATCGTTTCCAGTCTGGTCGCGTTTTGTTCCCTGCTCGTCATCCCCTCGGAAATCGCAAAGTCTACAGATGAGCCTAGAAGCGGTGCCAAATGGAAGTGTCTGGATCTGATTGGGATTTCCATTTTGACCGGTATGCTGCCCGCATGCTCAAAAAATAATAGTTGTGCCTGCATACTGATATATTGCTGTTAGTTGCGCTCATTCTTTTCATTTATGCAGTGACGTCTGCATCAGTGGACGGCTGGGCCTCCGCAGGAGTTCTCGCTCCGTTGCTCATTTCGATAGTGCTCACCGTCGGGTTCTTCTATTGGGAAACACTGATCCCTATAGACAAAGCTGCAATGTACGTTACGCAGTGTCGTTCGTGTCCGTCAACTCACTTCTCCTCGGCCTAGACCTCCTAGAACGTGGTTCTACACCAACTTCTCTGTTCTCTTTGGAACGGCGTTGTTTCCATTTTTCTGGTGGAGCGCCATCTTCTTGACTTTCACGACTTTATGGCAGGATGTCTTCCAATGGACATCTATCTCCACTGTAACTCACATGTGAGCATCCTCCGTCGCCAATGTATAAATCGTCGTGTCGAATGATAACATTTCCGTAGGATCCCAATAGGCGTTACTGCACTCGCGATGAGCTTCACAGGTTCACTGTCTAGAGTATATAGCTCAAAATGGATCATTCTCATTGGTCTTTCAATGGTATTTGTGGCCACCGTGCTAACCGCCTTGGGCGGCGGTCGGCCAGATTACTACTGGCCTTACATATTCCCCGCCTTCTCCATCGGGAGTGCAGGCGCCATGCTGATATACACCCATACAAAGTAAGTCTCATCACGCACCCTACTCACCGCGCGTTTTGCGTTCTGACGAACGTTCTTTCACTTCTTCTTTCGCAGCATCGCTATCTTCCAGGCTGCACCCGCATCGATGGCAGGCACGGTTGGCGCCATCTTCAACGGCGCCCTGGAATCCGGCTCCGCCGTCGGTCTCGCAGCTTTAAGCTCGATCCAATCGGCAGTCGAGGTTACGCACGGCGGTACGACGAGTTACCAAGGACGTGCTGCTGCGTTCTGGTTTCTGCTTGGGATCGCGGCGCTCGAGATCCTGTCGCTGTCGTACTTTTACCGGAGGCGGACGGACCACGGGCCGCAACCCACCACCATTCCTGAATTTGGTAATGGGGGTGGTGGCGGTGGTGACGACATAACTGGCAAAGACGACGCGACCGCGAGGGCGTCTGGGTCGGACGAAGAAAAATCGAATGAGAGCGGTGGGAAGGGTGTGGAGCTCACGACGAAGGTCGAGGTGAATGACTTGCCAGTGTGAGATGGATGAGTCGCATTTTGGGTTAAGGTCCTAGTATCTTTTTTATTTATTATTTTCTTCTCCCTCTGGCTTGTATAGGGCATTGATTGTCTACAACGACATATGCCATCATGGGCCATGAGCACCAAAAACTGATGTTATTTGCATAGAAATCCCATTATCTTATAAAGATAGCTAGATAACCATACCTGCCCGTTCCACTTCTCTGCTGGATTCTTGAAGAAAGGACCATGCACAACCGGGGTCAACATTTCAACGTAGAGAATTGCATACTAGTAGTCTGTATACTAGCAGGGGCAAGTCCTCGATTACTTCGAATTCCCAATCAAGTCGTGTATACGATGTACTTACCACGATAGACAATTATCACGACGACAGGTGTCCCCTTTTCACGCCTGATAGTTCTCGATCCGTGTTCCACAGCCCATACGCTCTGCGTGGGACAGGACCAGACTTGCGATGGCCACGTCCTGGATCCCGATCCCTACGGACTTGAATATGGTCACGCCGTCCGCCGCGGCTCTGAATTCTTCCGGCAGCTTAACGGGCACGAATTTCCCATCATCCCTCTTCTTCACCAACTCACCGAGCTCGATCAAACATCCCTTTGGATCCACTGTCTTTCCTGCGGCGATGAGTTCTCCGGCCTCGATGGCGCATGCATCTCTGGAATCTACTACGACTTTCCATGCCCGATGGATGAGCTTCGAATCGACCTCGTGCATTTCCGGAGTGAAACTCCCCACCAGATTCAGATGGGTGCCAGCGGAGACCCACTCCGATGGGAAGAGTGGTCCATTGGACGAGGTAGCCGTACAGATAACGTCTGCGCTCCATACCACGTCCTTCAAACGTTCGTCGTTCGATGTGAGTGTATGGAAGGTGACGGAAGGATGTAATTGTCGGAGAGTCGATAAGAGATCGCGTAGACGGGCGTTATCCGTGCGATTTATGACGGTGCAAGACTCGAATGATGGGAATGCGCGTAGGAGTAGATCGACGTGTGCTTTGATTTGGTTTCCAGCACCGAATGCAACCAAGGTCTTTGGAGCCTTGGAGATCAAGAGGCGGGTGGCAAGAACAGACCCTGGTACTGGTTAGCCACCTGAAGTCCCACTCACACTTGTAATCGTACCAGCAGCGGTTCGGAGGGCCGTCAAGATAGTGGCATTCACGATTGCCTTGACGTAGCCAGTAACCTCATCTAGAACGATGGTGGAGGCGGGAAGCCCTTCTCGGGCTCCCCGGGTGGTTGGAATAGATACCACTTTCATGGTTGTTGCGATGTCGGGTACGCGAGAGGGCATGAACAACGCCGTATGTCTAGCCATGGAAACGGTCGTTCTGTGCGGGGACGCATAGTCTGACCCAGAAGAGAGCCTGTGGAATACGGAGGCCATAAGCGTCTCAAGATCATCTGATCGTAGCTCAGATACAACTGCGTCGACGTCTTGTGCGGAGAGGACGAGGAGCGACATAGCGAGTCACTGTCATCCAAGCCTGTACGGCGCGGCTCGGGCCGTTGTCTGTTGTCCGAGACCGCGAGATCTTTCGTGGGAATTGGTTAGCTAACAGTGCTTCTTGCGTCTCAACGCTTGCCCAAACTCATTCGAGTTACCCATCAAAGTTGTATCTATACGGACACCTACATTACTGCATGCGACGCTTACTTCCAAGGTCAGAAACCCCGATTTCACTATCCCAGTCCTCTTGGTTTATACCTGAAACAAAGGATGTGGCGGCGGCGAGGTGTCACGTTCACCGGAGACCGCGGTGCGCAGACGACGAGCACGAATCAACAACGGCACGTTGGTCACAAGTATAGACCAGCACGACGCTAGGGACAAACAAGAAATGGGCGCGCGAACGTATATATACGGAAAAGACGAGACGCGGGACCACACAGACGCACGGACCTCAGGAGGAATCAGACTCTCTCTGACACGAGGTCGGGGCCGAGGACAATGACATTGTATCGAAACCGACATTATTCCGCATCTGGAGGGGGTACAAGACCTTCGGCATTACCTCGAGGTTTGTCCAAGTTGGATGCATATCCGAGTCTGAGCCCGTGAATCGTTTACTAAGTACACCCAGAGCGTGCGTCAAAACTATGCACTCTCGGTCGCCCATCTACTGGTCCAGGTTGGTGTGGTCACGTTTGGCCCAACTTGCGTTCTGTCGCTGGGATTTCAAACGGTGCCTTTGCGTCATCTGTTCCCTTGATGCATTCTCGATCTGCATATCTTGTGTACCTCCTTTGACCGTTCCCGTGGAGACCCAATGATACCTTGGTCCCAACACAGATGTGCTTTCTGGTTTGTATGTATGCACGGAAGCCTCAGAGGTCGGGTCTCCTTACAATCCACGGGGTGTTGAACCAATCCAAGTTGATGAATGGGGATCATTATCGAGTTTTTGGATATCGGACAGAATGACAACTCAATTAGTGCGGTCGCTCAGCTGGTGGGTAGGATTCCTCGCAAGACTGAGTAACCCACTGAATCACACCTCAGTGGGAAGTTGAGGTAGGGAATCGATACGACATCTTGTTACTGACCCGGACGGCTTATGGCGATTTCGTGTGGAAGATGTGATCAAGATCGCTGGGTTTGACCCAACAGATGGTAATGCCCATCGTGCGATTCGTTGAGCGCCGCAAGTAAGCATTCGCGTATGTCCATAATCCTTTCGTTAATCGTTGACAACGTGATCATGGTAATCGAACAAATTATGTTCACAAAAAGAGCTGAGGGCTGCAATGTCACCTCTTGTGAACGTCGTCGATTGATGGCTGCCTTGGACAATATCAATCGGGTTCTTTGTCGAGCTTGTGTCCTTCTTGCCTTTTCCTGGTAAAGTATGCGCGTGTCTCCGTCATATCAGGTGATCTCGCAGCCAAGACGTAATCATGTCTGAGAGGGACAGTACTTGTCACGACACCGGCGTAGATCCGTACTGATTCTGTTTTCTCTCTGGGGAAAAGCGTGCCATTGGATATTTGGCAAAGTGATCCATCGTACTTCCTACTGAAGGGCCTAGCATGCCTACGGGAGACTAGATCCATTTATACGGATCAAGTATATGTACTTACCCTTACGTCAATTGCGGGTACCCTGTTGGTCGTTGACCGGACGGGCCGGTCACGTCTCACAAATTGGAGAAGAATGTTCAGCCAGCTCGAGTTGTGTAAATCACGCCACCAGTGGCAAAGCGATCCATCGTACTTCCTACTTAAGGGCATGCCCTACGGGAGACTAGATCTATCCATATGGATCAGGTATATGTACTTACCATTATGTCAATTGCGGGTACCCTGTTGGTCGTTGACTGGACGGGCCAGTCGCCTGTTACTTACTCGCTTGATTACGATGGCACATCAGGGACAGAAGTTTAAACCGTGGTGGTCATGTTCTGTCATACTGGAGGAGCGTTGGAACCTACTCCTGCACTGCACGAACAAAGCATCACTTGAATATGTTCACTCAGTGCCTGTGTTTGGCACCGTCACCGTTGAATAGTACCAATCCGCAATCTGTGCGAAGTTCGTGCTCTGTGACCGAGGTGAAGGGGGGGAAGTTCGTGAGAGAGATGTGACCTACGAGAAAGGAAAGGTTGGGCGAAAAGCTGTAGGCTTTTCCGGATCAAACTGGACCCGAACCTGTCCGAGGAGAGCGCGCTGTGTTGGACGGGTTGGGCACCGAACAGCGTAAGCTAGCTCGTCACGAAGTGTGAATTGGGCGAACGTCTGGCCGTGAGCTGAGAGAGGGCGGGTGCGAAAAACGAATTTATCGAGAACTATTAACATGCTCAGACAGAGGGCGAGTACTGTAGTAGGAGCTACGAGAAGGAAGGAAAGAAACAACGGTCAACTTCGTTTCTCACGCGCACTGGGTCCCCAACTGTCTGTCACGCCAAATGTGCCGTGCAGTGTGATAATTATGGGTACAGTACCTCCCACTCAACGACCTGAGTTTATGATCGGCATCAACGTTGCTTGCTAATGGGCCTCATTTCCACAAGGAAAAAAAGCGAGTGCGTCTTCAACACATGCTCGAGTAACACTAGTATGTTACTATGTATGTAGCAGGGATCCGAGGTCCTGCTACACACCAATCTTCAGTAGCGCCGAGACGAGGGGGTCGGTGAGTTTTCCATGCATGCTGTGGCCATGCATGCTGTTTGAATACGGTAAATACCAGGCTTCATTAGAGTTGCTAGATGAATTGGTCATAACGTAACTAAAGGTAATTGATCGGGCGACGGGCGCCTAAAGATTACCTAATTCGTATCTGACTGGCGCGGTACTCGTCTGGGTCTGCCTTATAGTCCTGCCTCCCTTGACCTTCGTTTCATCAACTTTCTCAACTAGGTTGTTCCCCATTTATAGCCTGGCTGGAGTATATTTGGTCATAGACCCTGCATAACCTTGAAAAGAATGCCTATGGCACCGTTTGCACGCCCGGCGATCAACACACCATCACCACGGTTAACCTGGCCATCGCAGCCTCAGATTGTCCCAATCACTGCTTCCAACCTAGGTATGTTTGCAGTATATGCTTTCATAGAGGCATCTCATCTCATTTTATAGATATCACCACTTTCTGGTCTGCCCTTATGGAGTCAGAGACCGATGTATTCTACGCACGCATAGTTGCCACGTTATTCATTTTCGTGGTTTCCCTCTTGGGTGAGGCGGAGCCCATCGTAGCTCTAGCTCGCGACTGATCCACACACGTCAGCTGCGTCGTTCCCAACTCTCTCGAAACGCATTTCGTTTCTTCACATCCCTCGCATCATATTCTTTATCGGGAAGCACTTTGGAACGGGTTCGTTGCCATCCATGATCCGTCGTCTTCGTGGTTCTGACAGATAATATGTCAACTAGGCGTCATCCTATCCACAGCATTTGTGCATTTGCTGCAGGACTCGTTCGAGGCGCTGAGAAGCCCTGAAGTCCTAGCTCGCTGGAATCTTGGAAAGCATGTTGGCCTTATTGTGTTCGTGTTCTTCGACCATCTTCAATAAACCACACTCACAGTCCTTCAGATTATGTTCCCTATTGGCCATATTTCTCGTCGAATGCAAGTGTTTTCTCTGCCTCATTCTTCCGCTTAATTAAAGTGGAGGTGCAGACGTATCGACCTCTTACGTCGATCGACTACAGTCATGTAGTTCGCCAACGCAGTCCTCGCAGATCTTACCCACTCCTCGAGACGACACCCCTGTCGATTTAGAATGCTCACCACCTTTACCAAAAATCACCACCATAGATCGCTCTGATCCAGAGCAAACACCACTACTAAGGGAAATGAATTCTCATTGCACATCAAATAATATTCATAATGGCCCGGAGCCATCGTACGGTGGCACTCACCACCGTATTCATACGCACGAGTCCGTGGGTGGTGTCGCATCAACGATTTTTGATGGTCATCACAGACACGAATCGCGAGACTCACACGGGGTGCATCATGAACGCAATCGACCTTTGACAATGTATGGCCCAGGGGGATTCGCGCAGCGTTTACCGACCGGCGCGGGTCACGTAAATCACAGCGAATCTTCTCATAATCACCATCACCATGGTGTCGAAGACGTCGCAAATACCCACGGGCATCATCATTTCCTTGTGCATCATCACCATCATGATCGACACGAAGATAAGACTAGCGGCAATAAGCAGACGCAGATCGTCGGGATTCTCGTGAGTCCTCACGTTTACCTTTGACTCGCTTATTTTCTCACCACTCACACGGGTCAAAGGTGTTGCAACTAGGCATCATGATTCACTCGCTAGTCATCGGTTTGACCCTGTCGATAACGTCAGGTCCAGACTTTGGTGCGTCATCGTCGATCATTCCTTCCGTTCGTTGCTCACGACTACACGCGACGCTTATCCAGCTTCTCTTTTGATCGCCGTGATATTCCACCAACTCTTCGAGGGACTTTCCTTGGGTATCAGAATATCCTCCCTCCCTCCGCCTCGGGAGGACAGATTCACATATCTCAACGTCCTCAAACCCGTCCTCGCATGTCTCTTTGCCATAACCGCGCCCGCTGGGATCCTGCTCGGCATGCTCGTATTCGAGTACGACGACGACATTGGTGCGTCTCCTTTCACGTTCGATCATCCCTGGATTCGACTCGGAGCTGACGGAACCTCGCACGTTGCACGACCGTCTTCATACTCGCAGCGCACGTGCGTCTGACACAGGGAATCATGTCTGCGGTCTCGGCAGGTATGCTAACGTACGCTGCGTGCGTCGAGATGCTCGCTGGCGATTTCGTGATGGATCCGCTCTTGTGGCGGAGCAGCGTCCGGAGGCAGGCGCTTGCGCTGTTCAGCCTCCTGGCTGGCATCGCTGCCATGGCTATGGTGGGATCCTAGGTCTGATTTGGTGGACATTGATCATTCTGATTAGGAAAATACTATCGATCATCACGACTCTTTGATTCCTGATATCTTTGGTCGATACGTAGCGTCGGGCGTCGGGTGTGGACTAAACTAGATCCGACTACTGGTACCCTTTTCACTTTTCAGGACACTGAGATGTGTATTAATTAATGTACACTATCGTACTGGAAGGGGAAAGAAAAAGGAAAACAACCATTCGAGAGATCCAAAAGAAATCCAACAAGACTAGTACGAATGTTTGATCACAACACACGAGAAAAATTGATCCGCTCATTTCCCGTTTGCTGAAGCAAACGGTCGTTCTCTAGTGATACACGCGGTAGATAGAAATAACGAAAGAAAAATGAAGGATGACGGAGAGAACGCTGTCAGGGCCGCGTTTGGGGGACCTCAAATCATTTGCGTGACGTCGAACATGCTGCGGGTACGCGTGAGAAGCCCAGAACCGGACGGTTGCAAGGCCTCTGATGGCGTTGACAAGCAAAGCTTCTTGCGTTTCGCAGGTCCTTCGGGCGGGTGCGACTCTTCGTGCTTGACAGGAGTGGGTGTCGTGGGCTCTTTGCCAACCGCTTTTTGGTCGATCCGCCGAGAACCTTCGTCGCGCGCGTGAGCAGTCAAGAGAACGGCACCGTCATCTTCGTCACCCCGAGCGCGCTTCTTGCCTCGTCCGGCAGAGGGGGAAGGAGGAGTGGAGAGCGGGGTGAGGAAGACATCCTGCTTGCCGCTCGAAGAGCTCTGCGAATCCTGGGATCCTCTTGGCGTGGTGGAAGAAGATCCGGTGGATGATTGGGAAGCAGAATTTGTGTCCGAGGGATCCTCCGGGGCTATGATTCGCTTGAACGAATCCGTCTTCAGAGAAGTCGACAACTGGCGCTGCCTGGAGATGATCTCGGCCGGGGTGCGAGAATGGGATGGCTGAGCACGATCGGGCCAGCGAGGGACAGGTGGGATGGGTGCACGAACTCCCGAAAGTTCGGGCGCACGGCCACGAACGCGCGTGATCTCGTGCCAGTTAATGTCTTCGAGCGCACCTCTGAAAGCACCTTCGCGACGCAACGGCTTGGGGCGCCTAAAGTCGATGATGACGTCCCCAGATTCATCACGGATGACTGATTGGTGGTTTGGACTGTGGGGAGGATGGATGGTAATGGTTCGCGGACCACCGGGGAAAGAGACGATGGCGGTCCTGGAAGGCCCAGCACGTAAAATGGGGTCGATGGGAGATGGGGCGGGGGCGGCGCAGTAGGGCGGCAGAACGGTAGGCGCGCTAGCTTTGGCGTCCTCCATAGCAGCAAGGACCTTGACATTCTCCTTTTGTTGCTGTTGCGCCATCAGGTTACACGCCTCCGCGCGGGCGACGAGCCGAGTGGTATCTTCTTTGATAAGCTTGGCCTGATTCTCAAATTCGGCAAGCTGAGCCTCGCACTTGGTGACTTTCTCTCGCATGGAACCGAGTTCTAGGATGAGCTGTCTGGAGCGGACGTCAGTCGACATGGAGGAGAGGAAAAAGACAAACGTACGCTACGAGTTCGACGTTGAAGTATGCACGCTCTTCTGGGAGACGCCTACGATTGAGCTCAGCCATCGCGGAATCGACTTCCTTCTTGGCAGCGTCCAGGTCGGTGACCCGCCCGTTCTGCATGCCTTCTCTGATATTCTGGAAGAGCAAGAGCGCGACCATGTCCGTAATCTGGTCCGCGCTCGCCATGATAGATGAGATGTGTGTGTGTGTGATGGATTGAGATCGATAGTGAGATCAAGATTTCCGATTTCTCGAGGGGATGATGGAAAGATGGGACTCCGTGTGCGGAAGACAAGCCATCCTTATATCTGCCCACCACTGTGGACCCACAACGCTTTGGTCCACAGCTTTACCGGGACGCGCTTGGACGGCGTGTGGTTTCATAATATCTCGGGCACAATGGGAAGGGCGTGTGCTGGCCAAAGCGTCGCGACTAATGAGGTATCATGGCAAATGCCGACCCTTGCATTGATCTCGGGCTCAAGCGCTGTCCAGTGTCTGTTGTTTCTTCGGGGGTTAGTACACTCATCAGTAGAAGCTAAATGTAATTGTTCCACGCACCACCGCAATTGTCTCGTCGCCGTCACCCGTCACAGCCTGAGGCTCTGGCACGTCGCACAGGCGCCTAGGAAACACAACGTTTTACTACGCTTGGACGTTGGTGGGAGCTTTTCCAGAGAGCATCCAGCGTCATAGTGACACAGGATCGGATGCACCCGGGTCGCACATAGCAAAACAACGTACCTTTTACCCTCTTCATCGTCCGAGAATTGTATCCCTCCTCTTCCAGATCTGGACCGAGGACGAAGACGTGATGAACGTGGAGGACAAAAGGAAAAAGTGAGCTCGACATTGCGCATAGCCAACGTATCTTTGCTCGCTGCTGCCCCCCATATTGTACTCTTTTCCGAAAGCATATCATCCTCACCTGAGCTTGCTCGATGGAGATGAACGTCAGCGCCGGGATTAAGACCGCGCGTGTGTCGACGAAGGCGACGTACTCGAGCGGCTTCTTGGCAACGGATGGCTCGTTCGTTCTGTGCGTGTGGCTCACAGGATGACGCTCTCCCAGCGCAGCCAGGAGGTCCTGCGCGTGCCGTTCACTGTTCCTTCCATGAACGATCGAACTTGGTCAACAGAGATATCGGTCGAACGCGTCAGTGGGTAGCATGGCAGAGTCCTTAGACTTAGGGTTGGATGGGAAGAACGCTCGAATCGTACGCGATGGTGGTGGTCTCTCGTTATAAACTCGACGAGTTGTTCTTTGTGCGGCGTTCTTTCTTTCTGAATGGGTTGCACTCTCAATCTGACGACGGCCCCCTTTGTGACGAACGTCCAAGAGTGATGATGAGCATGGCTGTCTTTTCGGCAACATCGGACCGTACGTCAAAAGTCCACCGCGTGCAAGACTTGAGGAGTTCTGCTTTGTTTTGTAGCGCAAACGTGTCGCCTGACGACAGCTGAGCTCGGAAAGCGGTATATCAGGGCCGCGGAAACGATCATCTGAACTCTGAAGCTATCATGGCAGTCGGTGATCACGCAACGGCAACGTGCGGATGAATCATACTCGCGGCCTCATTCATTGCACTCAGAAACGGAAGATAGCACTCATATGAAATCAATCATCTCCGGTCGAGCGATCGTTCGTGTATCCCCGAGCGATCCCACTACGCCCCTGTTCCAGCACGCGCGGCGCATCCTCGCCCACTCTCGCTTCCAGACCTCGGAAAGATCGAGATTGCAGGTACAGCGCTATGTCACATACAGACAATGGACGGGGAGAACACCGGGT
Source organism: Leccinum uliginosum (assembly GCA_038091455.1). Lineage (NCBI taxonomy): Eukaryota > Fungi > Basidiomycota > Agaricomycetes > Boletales > Boletaceae > Leccinum > Leccinum uliginosum. The sequence continues at coordinate 17,466 of JBBPOM010000384.1, forward strand.
CAGTTCACTTGCTTTGTATGCGCCACGCGACCCGAACGTACCTGCGGCACTTTCCGGGAGCACCGACATCGTCCCGTCTTGGTTTCGTAGAACCATCGCATTTGGTGATGACATGTCGCCGTCGTCAGAGGGTTCAGGGGCTGCAAGCGAGGGCGAAACGATGAGATCGGAGAACCGTATAACCATATATGTATCCTACCTCCAAAACGTCTGCTGTGGCGGTATTTTCCGGTCACGAGGGAGAATGTAGGTTGGTCCGGATCCCGGTCTTGTTCCTCGTTTACACAGTCCTGGCCAGCTTTGCAGAGTGATTAGGGTCAGCGCCTATAGTCATCGAGGAACATGAATACTAACAATCATGTTCAGCGAGCAGCCGACCGAAATCTAATACATAGCGGCCACTCCATGTGCCCTCAGCTTGAAGCGCGACCTCCAACTCGTAAGGCGTGACGATCGGTCGATAAAACTCCTGTACAGAATATCTCGGGATGAGCTGTATGTCACGGACTGACGCACGCACTTTCGACTCGATGACGCTATTCTCCGGACAGGCCGCCAAAACGAAACATTCAATCTCCATAAAGTTGCCCAGTTTTGCGGGGTTCAACTTGCCGACGCTGATCGTGTAGCTCTTCTTTCGTGCTTTCGCGAGAATCTTGCGAAGATGAGATATGACAGGCAAGTAGGACGCTATTGGCCGTCATCAAAATGCTGACCATATCGGATACAAGCACTGACCGACACCAAGCGTGCCAACGAGGATGCCGAACACGTCAGCGTCGCGCGCCTTTTGGACAGCAGCGAAACGCCGCATGAGCAGTTTGTTTGTTCGTTCCGACTCTAGTCTCGAGGATTTCGCGATCGGATTGTATGAGTAGACCTGTTAGTTGATGCCATGAGCTATCATTTGAACCATCGACCAAGCAGACTCACCCGACTTGAGGAGTGTGTCATCAGCAGGTTCGTAAGTGTAAGGCTTTCTTCGCCAATGTATAGGATGGTTGGAACCTCCTCGATCTTGGAATCTCCATTCGACGATGTAGACTGATCAGCTTCCTTTTCGGGTGTCGAGGCGTCCAGTACTGGCGTTGGGTCGACCCGGGTAGGTGTCTCGTGATACAAGACAGATAACTCAGTTCTCTCTCGCAGTAGTTTCCCAATGTCCCCTATAAACTCCACCATCAACCTTTGTTCACGTCTGAGCAAATCTCGGCACGCACCCATTCGATACGAATAGCCGACATCGTGTCGAACGAGAACAGACCTTGGCACCGCTTCGCCCGTGTCGGACAGCGTGGTGAGGATCTTGTTGAGCTCCTGGACGCAATCGTCGACATCGATTGGTTTGCGACCAAAGACGTAGACGACGGGTAGTCTAGATGTTCTGTTATGACGATCGTCAACACAAGTCCCACAGGGTAATAAGAGAACCCACTTGCTCATGCAAGCATGGCCATAGTGAACTATGAGGTCAGCATCGACATGCTGAGCAGCGACCTCGTCGACGCAACAACTAGTATGTTGAGTAGTCGGAGGCGGTCGCAAAGACGTGGACGTGTGTTCTCACTTGCCGTAAGACGTGTCTGCCAAAACGTACAGGTCGTGTCCGTCACCGACGCTCCGTTTGAGTGAGCGATAGATCGGAACGGCGTCGTGCAAGAGTTCGTCGGGGAACTGCAGCGCGACCTGTGATCGTGTTCGACAATGATGAACATGAGGATGTCAATCGTGTGGGCTGACCCGTTTGTAGTTTCCTTCGCGGACGATTTCCGCTGTCCGTTTGATCTCGTAAAACTCGTCGACGTCCGAGGATTCTGAGCGTTGTGCGGACACACCGGACGTGGTGTCGATCGAGCGCGCGATCGCGTCTTCTCCAGAGGCGGCGAACGCAGAGGGTGGCTCTGCCGACATCGTCAGTATAGTCGCGGACTCGGAGCGTGCGAGACTTGCAGACTCGCAGTCATGTCAAACACCACCACCATCACCAAAAACACCGATAACAAATTCACTGCGGTCCACAGGAAAGTCGAAACCTGATGCGCAGATAATAAGAGCGCTGAAGTATTTTGGGGCATGCTGTTTAGTGGTGCGTGCACCAACTCATTTCGTCAAATGTATCGATGTCGAGTGACTACTTGACCTAGTCGTCCTGGGAAGATGAGACTTGAACCAAAGTCACAGTTCGTTGGGGCCTTAGTGAGACAGTTGGACCAAAGCAAAAGCCTAGAGATCGATACGGACGTGGAACACACCCTCATCATAGACAAGATTTGCGAGAAGAACAACGGAGCATGGGATTTTCACCTCTTGTAAGATCGACATACGCTGTTTCCGCGAATCTCTACTCACTGCTGGTGTGGACATTAGGGTGGAGTCGGAAGCCACACTTTACTGTGTGTTCATATATGCAGCTTTTACGAGCGAGAACGAAACAACACCCGAACAACCATTTTTGTCCTCATGCGGATGAGAAGGATGACCTGAACCGGAGCAGGAATGTGGTTGGCATGCGCCTATATTTTATCTCCGAGTTGACATGACTCGGCCTCAGGCTCCTCCCGATCATATCTCCGGAGCGTTATACCTGTGCGTGGTTAGGAAGCGATGAACGGCATAACTTAGGAACCGGTCTGCAGGCGGCTATCTGTCAGTGGATGCGCGTTTGCACTTGTGCGTCATCTGTTGGTGGCGCTCTGCTCCTTCCACCCGCCCACTTGACCCAACTGGGTGCTCCCCAGTGTTGGAGAGCAGATAAATTTGAAGCCGGAACGACATTTGATGACCGAACAAGTTCATCGCGGAAACGGATTTAGAAAGGGGTCATCGCCCCTTGGCGAGGGACCGCGCCTCTAGAAATTTAAAGAACGAGCTCCTCCGGATCCTGCGAACTTATCATCAGACAATCCAATCGATCGACGAACAAAGTCATAACTTCTTCACCCAAACGAATCCAACGATGCAACTCACGCTGTCCTCCCAATACGTGCGCAACGCCGTATACACCGACGAAAACGGTCAAGTGTTATACAAAACAACCCAACCATACTTCCAATTCGGCCTTGGGACGACGACGTTGTATAAGATCAGGCCAAACGACGATCCCGAGGATATGCGCGACCAGTTCGACACAATCGGTCAAATCGAGTGGCACATGATCGGATCGTCGATGTTACGTTTGAACGGAAGGGACATGCAATCTGACGATTTCATCCCTGCTCATGGCATACTGAGACGGTTCGTCGCGTCATCTATGCATGCTTCAAGTTTGGGACTCGTCGTCCTACGTTGTAGGTTGCGCACGTTTACCGGGTCGGATGGATGTTCATACACGTGGGACATGCTATTTGAGGGAAAAGTAGTGGTGCGTGCGCCGACTCGCTCAGCTTTATTGATAACGACATTTCTTGATCAAGTTATCACGGGACGATGAAACTCGAACCGAGGTCGCTCGATACCACAGGGGTTCGCTGGGGATAATTGGTCCGAAGAAGAAGCCTCGTTTAGATATCGATCCATCTGTGGTGCCTATGCTCGACCTCATTGTACTCACATTCATGTACGTGGAGAAACTCCGTATGGACCAGGATGGGGAGAGCCTCGTGACGGGACGATGAGATACCTTGTGAGGTGAGACTGACACGTGCCCTGCATCGCTACTCGCTGCTGATGGCATTCTGCGACACAGGCTGATGTCTTTGTCGTAGATGCATACACCTTGTATAAGCAAGAATGGAACGAGATCATAGGAACTTCCATCCTTGTCGTGATACAGTCAGAACTCGGTGATGGGTATGTCTCGGCGTTGTGATGTTGAAAATGCAAGCTATATACTTATATGTACTTATGCCGACACGTTTGGGTGCGTCGACCCCGTTTTCGTTTCGAGCGCACTGCGTGCGCAAGTGGTGTAAAGTGAGTGTAAAGCGGGCGTACAGTAAAGTGAGGTGGGGCGAAAACTTTACTGTAAAGCGATTCCCTGATCATGTAATGGGTCGGCAGCGCAGCGCACGCGGCGACCTCACAACACCGTGAAGAACAATGTTTTTTTTTTCTCTGCGCGCTGTCGTGCGCCTGCTATGAATTTTACACCTAAGCTGTTCCCGTGCCCCTACGTCGAAACTGGACCTGCGTGCCTCCTACCCGACCTTGCATTAATATTGTGCCGAGTCTCGCGCCCTGGCTGCGCCTTGCCAGGCTTCCCCTCCCCCGGCCGGATCCATTTACCGTAAAGTTTTCCGATTATCAAGACTCATTGGGGAATCCCTGAACAAGGAATTCTCGACCCTGCATCAATTACATCGAGATCATGCCGCTGCATATCGAGGATAGCCCAGACCCACCTGATTGTATCTTCCTATTGGCTGACACCGATGCAGTTTCTCCAACTCAGCCTTCCCGTGGATAGGAGAGGCACAAGGAATGATTGGCACTGGAGGATGTACCCATTTCCATCGATTTGCAAAGGAACCCATCACCTCGTTTTGTAAACAAAGAATTCCCCGAGTCTAGCGCTTCGCCCATCATCACCGCCGCCGCGCGCCATTTCTGGCAGGACCGCAATGGAAGATACGGACGGGACACGATTTCGACACTGGATTTGGTGCAGGAGATAACCAAGACTTTGGAGCGCTCATTACGGTTATTGGCATTGTGTCTCCCGAGTCATCCAGCGAAGCCTCGGTCGATAAATGGATGGTTCTAAACGCCCATTGCTGTAAGCCTTTCACGTACATAACACAGCCGTGATTAAAACCCTGGCGCTCGATACAGAATTCTATGCTTGCGCCGTGCTGTGTGGGTTGCGTGCCCTCAGTAATAGAGCGGCCATCACGCATGTGGTGGATGCGTTGTCCATCTCCCCTTTTCCTTGCTTTTCGATTTAGCGCCGCCCTATTTGAAGGCAGCAGACGTGGCAGACTTGCGCTGGAACTCTGCAGCTCGTAGAACCCGGTCTGTCTTTGGAAGAGTCTTCAACGTGAGCTTGGACCTTTGACCGTAAATATTTTTCTGACTGCTAGCTCAAGGTTGCAACAGGACACACATGGCGCCGACATGCCCTTCGGAGAACACCCAAGCCATCGATCAAAGTGAATTCTGGAATTCCGGAAATTTGAACTGGGACGAGCATAGGATTGGCTGGGCCATCGCTGGGGCATGCACTGTGCTTGTAAGTCATGCTCCGCCTTTCATCTGAGGCGCTCCGGAAATATATTTCTTAGACGGTCATCATTACTCTCATTGCGGTTTGGAAGCATTGTCGGTGAGTTTTGCGTGATTTTCCGAGTCTACTGTAAGATGAATTTCTCTCCAGCAACTATACCAGGCCCAATGAGCAGCGGCAAGTGTGAGTGTCGAGCCCTTGCTTGTGATTCAATTGGAGTGGCTGAGATACTTTATGCTAGCCTACGTATCCTATACCTGCCACCGATCTACGCCATCATTTCCTTCTTCTCGTACCGGTACTTCCGTCGTTACACCTACTATGCCCTCACGGAATCAGGTGAGTTCATGAGGCTATACTGCATCAGAAAGACATACTTATCATGAATTTCGCAGTGTACCAAGTAAGTTTTATTATTCACGCAAAGTTTCCTATTCAAAGTGCTGTAGTCAGTTGCAATGAGTGCTTTCCTGTTGGTATACAACGTTCTACAACATTTCTGTGATTCACCCTACTTCTCCCAGGTTGCTCTTGGTCGAGTATGTAGCAAGTTCCGCAACCGGACACAGTGCCGAGAAGGCCATCGAACGCAAGGGCAAAAGAACTTTACCAATTCCCGTGATTTCACTCTAGTTCGTTGCTTCGTTTGATGTTCGCTGACTTATCACCACAGTTTTGTTGCTGGAGATATCGCCCCACGAAGGTGAACCTGGGCTTTGATGCTCACGCTCGCGATACTTACTCTGTTCGGTGTTCACCAGGCTTACTTCATGCACTCTGTCAAGGTGCGGCCTTGTCGCTTTGACTGAATTATTGTTGTCTTAGCTCTCTGTAGTGGTCTGTCTTGCAATACGTGATCATCCAGCCAGGTGATTAAGACCTTTGGCTCATCTCTAGTGGGGGCGCTGAACAGCAGCTTGAAAGCGATAACTATTGCGGGCATGATCTGTGAATCATACAACGTCCTCTGCGCGTCGGGCTCGTTCAGCGTTTACTATGCCGATGTCTACCTGCAGGTCATCGGCATCATCAGCTCACTGTATGTTGTCATTCGTTTCCAAGGAAATACTTGTCAGCTAAGAGTCAACTCAGCATCGCTACATATGGGCTGCTGCTATTTCATGGTCTCACCGAAGAGGAACTCAAAGGACGCCGAGCTTGGGCGAAATCCTTGACCATCGACCTCATCACTGTGTTTGTATTTGCTCAGTACTTCATAGTGAGTAGCCCTTTAGAACGACAGGCGTCTCTCGTTATGTAATTGTATGAAACAGATTGATTCGCTCGAGGGGAATGTCATCAAGGGTGAGTCGCTCAAGAGGTCTGTATTGTTTTCAGAGACTCACCTTGGCCTTTTTCCTTCAGCTACACAATACTGGACAGAAACCAACGTCGCAGATGGTTTGAACGCTCTGCTCATTTGCATCGAGGTAGGGTTGTTTTTATCGTTGAACTACTATGCAGTGTCAACTCACGATCCCAAGATGGTCCCTTTCTCTCTCATGGCGATGTGGGCATATACTTGGAAAGAATACGTAGACGAAAAACAAAAAAAGACCAGCATATGGCGCCCGTTGTGGGATAGGTCTGTCAGCTTTGCTTCCAACTCGTGGCACGACAACTGATCAGGTGAATGCAGTATCAACTACAGTGCGAAAAATAATTCCTTTTTTTACGTCTTCAGCTTCTGACCCTTTTTTTTTATTTTTTATATCTAGTGGATTTGGCCATAGAAATTGGTCGATCTCTCAAGTTCTACCTTGATTGTGTTCATGAAAAGCCCGGCCCTCGTTCCACCGGACCGGTAGAGGGTCGTTGGATCAATGACTTCCAGACCATGAATTTCGATCAAGCATTTGGCATCGAGCCTAGGCCGATCGACGAAGGAATTCAACTTTCACCCGCTGTCCCTCAGACAGCTGATCGTACTAGTATACGAGTCGAGTCCGTCTAACCGGATGCGAACCCCGGTGGCAGGGCTGGAACCTGTTTATCTGTCCATGCCCATTGTACGATTCCTGTTGTCGGATCTGGTGCCGAATCAAGCTACTGAGTACTGTCCTTGTGTGTACCGTACTATAGAATGACTGTACTATGCGATGGTTACTTCCAAGAGCTCCACAATCCCGGTTCAACTTGAAATCAGCCTCAGCATTTCCATGCATTCCCCCGAATCTCCTGCTTTCAAACCCGCCATCGTTCACTGAACAGCTCAGGAGACAAATTGACGAGGTTCTGTCCAAGATAGTCAGGACGCTATAATTACAATCACCAAACTATAGCTATTTACTCGACTATGTAGTCTGATCTACCCGTCTGCGCATCCAGGTAAATACGCACACGTCTCATCGTCGTGCCATGTCATGATAATTTAAAGAGAGATCGTTCTGTCCTCCCTCTCTCCATACAAAAAAAAGGCAGCGCAACGATCACAACTTGATCGAACGCGTCCGCAACTGAGCGTCGTACTCGTCCACCAACGCCCGTCTCAACACCTTTCCCGTTTGCGATTTCGGAATCTGCTCGCAAGTCGTCGTTCCGCCGTCAGTTACTTGACACAAACCATAAAGTCAAGAAAAACGAACCTGATCAACGACACAAATCCCACCCCTCAACCACTTGTACCGACTGAGCGTCTCCCGAATCCACCCATCCAATCGCGTCGTGACCTCGGCCGCCCCGAGCGCCTTGCCCCGCGCCGACAATACCACCCATGCCCGCGGGACACGTTCGTCCGCCGTCCGTCCGCCGCTCACGCCAGCAACTGTCACGTCGATGATGAGCCCATCCGGATGTCGGAGGAGTGTCTGCTCGATCTCCTTTGGAGAGACTTGCATGCCCGAGATCTTGAGCGTGTCCTTTTTTTTTTTTTTTTTTTTTTTTTTGGTAATTACAAAAAAAAAAAGTCAGACCCGGGATCTCATACGGATGATCCGCGAATCTCACCTTGGCTCGATCTTCAAAGCTAGTAGTAAAAATGACACTGTGAATCCAACCTCATGAATTCAGCAACACATAGACGCACTAGACGACGCCGTCCGCGTCTATACGCATCCGATCGCCCGTACGGAGCCACCCGTCCTTGAACGTTTCGTCCGTCGCCTTCTGATTCTTCCAGTAGCCGAGCGCGACACTGCCAGATCGGACGTACAGTTCTCCCGGTTCGTTCACGTCCGCCAAATTACCGTCTTCGCGCACGATGCGGGCTTCGACGCCAGGCACCAGTATTCCGACCGACTCGGGGATGCTCTTGGCACGTCCGCCAAGGGCACCGGGAACAGGTTTTCGTGTGATATTGGGCTAGAAAGATGGTGATCAGTCTTTCCCGGCAAGCGCGAAGGGGTGAAAATATCTGTACGCATTCCGACACGCCGTATCCTGAACGATAGCAAAAGTGATCATCAGTATCCGGAATAAAGAGGCAGCGTCACGCCATCACTCACCTTCACTCATCCGTTCCACTGCAGGGAAACGTGCGCACAGTTGCTCAGCAAGCGAAACAGGAAGATTGGCGGCTCCAGACGCTACGATTTGAACAGAGCTGAAATCAGCAGTCGGAAACTTGGGATGATGTACGATTTGATGGACCAGAGATGGGACGAGAGTTATGATTGTGATGCGGTACCTTGAACGAGTGAAGATGCCACGTCACCACGAGGATCCGAACAACTCAAAGAGCGGAACCCACTTGGGGATGCTTTCAAAATACACATCGACATCCCATTTCGGCAGGATGACAAGCGTTGTCGGAGAAAAGAAGCATTGGAACGTGGAGACGTGGAGACCGTAGGTGTGGTGTATTGGTAGGACGCAGAAGACGACGCTCAGATCATCCGGGGCATTCCGCACGAGAGGCTTTTATAGGACTCTCGTTAAACAAGCAAGCACGTTGGACGAGAGGGAAACGCGTACTACGCCTTTAGCCTCTGCTGCCAGGATAAAGGCCTGGCAGATGCAATCGATAAGATTTCCATGCGAAATCATGATAGCTGAAAGATCGACGTCAATGGGGGGGAGCAACGTGCACGAGGACGACGTACCTTTGGGTAGACCGGTCGTTCCACTGGAGAACGTTAGATGAGCGATGGTATCGCGTTCGGCTGGCTGTACCGGCAACCGCGGCATCTTGTTGATTCTTGCCCTCGCGACGAGATCGGCATAGCTCGTATGACCCTGTACGTCTCCTTCTATAATGTATATACGATCGTTTGGGAGACCAGAAGTGAGCGCCAAAGGAAGGAGGGTTGGGGTGACAAATAAGCGAGTGGGAGATGTGAGCTTGAAGGTGTGCTGGAATTCAAAAGGGGTGGAGTAGGAGGAGAACATGACAAACGGGACGGTCATGACGAGTAGAGAGTGGAGGAGAGCTATGCAGTCCTAGAAGAAGAGGTCAACGGGGGTGCCATGTGCCCACGAAGGAGAGAAATCACCACGCAGTTCTCGCAGAGCACGCCGAGGAGTTCGTTGTTGGCTGCACTCATTCCGAGCCCGCCGAGTTGAACATCGGAGGCCATGGCCGTGGCTCCATCGCGAACGATCTCTGTGAACTCGCGGAAAGAGCGGGTGGCGCCCGTGATGGCGTTGATATGTAGAGGATAGTCGGGCCAGACAGCCTGCTCGGGACGAGCGAACAGGATATTGTGCACGTTTTGTGGGGGTAACCTGGGCAGAGGGGGGTAGAGGGACGTGTGATGCATCGACAACGTTCAGATATAAGTCAGTTGTTTATGTAGAAAAACTAGTTATGGCGCTAACCCGCTTCTTATTCTAGTCTGGCGATAGAACGCGCTCCTTCAAACAAGTACCACATGCCAGCTTTCCCTTGGCTGGAAATTTAGTCCGTCTGCGACGAAGCATCATCTCTCATGGATCCAAGCCCCAGCGACGCGAGTTGACCATTCTAACGTCCTGGGAATGGTGATAGTTTGCAAGTAAACTCTGGACGCCATATTTGTGGACGCGGTCCGACGTACTCTTTCCGAAACTGTGACGAGTCTCACTGCGAAGGGCTGACAACGCCAATCTCGTCGAAAGATATCGAACTGGCCTGGATGTGTGTATCCCCGCCAGGCTGACAACCATGTAGCCAGTCAGCCTCCGCATCCCCTACTCAGATCCTGCTCTCCTTCTCTATCCTCGCCCATTCCTCCCCCCCCTCAAGCAATGCGGGTGCTTCCCGATCCGCTGACGTGCAACACGGGAGCCTTTCTTCAACCCGCCACGAACGTCCCCAAGGCTCTCATCCGTTCCGATATCTGGTTCCCCGACGGAAACGTCGTCCTCGTCGCAGGATCTGCCGTATTCAAAGTACACCGCGGCCAACTCGCACGGCATTCGGAGGTGTTCCAGGACACCTTCCTCGTCGGACGAGCCGGCGTCGAACACTCGAGACAAGCTGCACCAGGCTCGTCCGAAGAGGTGAACGAGGAGGGTAACAAGATGGTCGACGGGTGCCCGACGGTGGACATTTACGACTGTCCGTCGGACGTGTATCACCTGTTGATCGCCCTTTACGACGGACTGTACGTTTCCAAACTCTCTCCCCCCCCGCGTTCCCCGTTCTTGGAACTGACGACGACGGGCTTGTGTACAGCTACTTTCCCAGACCACACGCCCGCGACTTTTCAGCGCTCTCCAGCGTCCTCCGCCTGTCCACGAAATACTTTATCGAGCACCTGCGCGTCCAATGCCTCGCGCGCCTCGCACA
>JBBPOM010000385.1:0-28331 GCA_038091455.1 Leccinum uliginosum
GGCTCTGGCAAGAGCACGGTGAGACAAACATCATGGACTGGAACCTTTCTTGCTCATGTTACTTAGTGCATATACTCCGCAAGTGGACTCAAGACCCATGCTGTTGGCCATGCATCAGCAAATCACCCCCTATCCATATAGATATGTGCATGTCTGTACAGCCTTATACAGATCTACAGACTCACAGCCAGGTCACCCTCCATACAAGTGTGTATAGAGCTGTACAGAGTCTGTACAGATAATGGATTACTGTACAGAAGCATACAGATATTGATTACTGTACAAATACTGATTACTGTACAGAATTATGCAGATCTGCACACATCTGTACGGATCTTTGTCTACATCTGTACAGGCCTGGTACAGACCTGTATAATTATGTATAAAGGTACTGTAAACACACATCTCCATAGTCATAATGAAACCTGATTGTTATTCAAAGCAAACTATGCTACTGGATACATAGGAGCAAGTGCAAATTCATCATTATCAACCTCTCTGTCTCCAGCCTTCGCATACCCACATCTAGACAATCTCGAATCAGCATAACTCATGATTCCGAAGGAAAAAATCTTACCTGGCTTTCTTTGTCCATCTCTCAAGCTGATTCAAGAGGATAGGGCCCCCATTCTTGTCCTCGAGGACTTGGGCAACCATACCATGGAATCTCTCGTACTCCCGACTTTCTAAACTCCCACACAGCCCTCCGAGATCACGTAGATTCCCATTTATGGAGAGACAACGTAGAACTGCCTTGATCTGCAATACAGTTCAGTATTATGATAATAGAGAATGACGATTCGAACATACACCAGTAGCAATCAGAGCAAGAGCGGCAGGTGGAATTGCCGTCTTGAACTCATTCGTGTCCCCTAGCATCTTCTGGCTCTTGCCATAAAAAACTTCGACACTGAGATAGTACAATGCTTTGTGTGCAAAGTTCCGTTCAACACCCTATAGCACATCAATGTTTGACACGCATTGAAAACGGAAAAAAGTTACCTTTGACTTTGATGTGTTACGAAGGAACTTGGAGGCTTGTATTAATTCACTAGCTCGATCTTTAACCCATGTCTGTTCAATGACACCGCGTGGCGGGACAAGGTCGTAAAGTGCCGGGACCAACGCGACACAACGCTTTTTAATTTCCGAGCGAAATGTCGACGCATCATTAAAAATCTGACTTGCGTAGTTAGCGGGGGTAAGCCTGTAGAATGCGACATACCAAAGTGCTCAGTTCATTCCGGTACAGTGGAAAGTACCCTGGGTCGAGTTTTCGACCTTTCCGTTTGAATTCGTGGAACATTTGTTGCACGATATCGTTGATCACGCCGACCTTGACCTTGGTGGGATTCGGGAAAGCATCACCGGCTGATAGACTCACTCGCCACTCCACCTTTGCTTCGTCAATTAGTACCTTCCACATGGCAGGCCAAAAGCTGCGTTTCTCGGCCCGTCTGTCCCTAATGTTGCGCTGTGTATCATCATCCGACCTAGAATCGGCTCGGGGTTTGCTTGACGCATGGCCGCGATGCTTACGGGATGCCGTCAGGGCTTCTTGAGAAGGGGGGCGGGGCACCCTGTTGCGCTCCTGATGACGGCGGAGGATATCGACCTCTTGCGGTCGGTCCTCCTGCTCCGGCGAAGAATGGCGGGCACGCCGCACATGACGATCATGTCGGTTGATATCTTCCGATGGTTGATGACGGCTGGAGCGGCGACTTTGCGACTTGGCTGTGCGAGACACGCCGTGCCTCTGAGGATCCCCCAGGCGCCGGCCTCGAGAGGCCCCTTTAACGCCCGCTGTTCGATGGTTTGAACGAGACTGTCGTGGGGGTTCATCCGACTCCGCGTCCGTATCATGATCAAATCCGGGATCTAAAGTGTCGTGAGCGACAACGGCAGTTGGAATTCTTTCGGCAGGTTATCATTACCTTGGTCGAGATCAAACCTCTCCTCCTTCTCGAAGTTCTCGTCATCCTCTGTCTCCTTCTCTTCATCCTCTGTCTCCTTCTCTTCATCCTCTGTCTCCTTCTCTTCATCCTCTGTCTCCTTCTCTTCATCCTCTGTCTTCTTCTCTTCATCCTCTGTCTCCTCCTCGTCCTCCTCTAACTTCTCCTCCTCCTCATCCTCTGTCTCCTTCTCGTAATCAGGTTCATTACTCTGACGCCTATCATTATCATCTAGGTCTTCTTGAAACCCAGTGCGCCTCTCGGTGTTGTCGTCTTCGTCGTCCTGGTTATCTGCCGCCTGTAGTAAGTACATGTTTGAAACGATAATGAACAACAAACCGTTGAAAAGATCATCTGAGTTGAATAACATAGGTTCGGGTGAGTAGTGGCCGTCGGGGGGCAGCTGGTCCATCCAACGATACCCTCTCTTTGGAGGATTGTCACTGCAGGTGTGGTATATGGTCAATAGGTGCAGTGTAAATAACGGACGGTGCTATGACTTACTCCATTGGTCGCGACGACCGACGTTCTTGAGATGCTGGAGGATTGCGCTTGAATCCAAAGCGCGAGGAATCTTGCCTTGGGTGAAAGGCGGGACGCTCAGCCGTTGCCTCAGATTGTCGTTTCTTGCCAGGGTGGACTTGAGTCCGGGTGCGCTTTGAGGACGGCACCGGGGCCATCTTGTTGATGGGCTCGCTTGCGGGGACGGCATGTCGAGCCCGCTTCTGCGTAGCTTGAGTAACAGCGTCACCCGCCCTCTGCAGTTGCTGCGCTGCGCCGCCTTGACCAGCGCGTGTCCGTACACTTCGTCGTTGAGGTTCATCGACGTGGTCAATGTCTGTCGTTGACTTGCGTTTGACCATGTACGTGTCCTGGTAATTTTTGAGTTGCACGCTACTTAAGTAATAGAGGTGCCAGGTAAAGCCAAACAGTGGAAAATACACACAATTTACCGTACTAGTGCTCGGCCATTCACTTGGCTCGTAGCACCTTTTCCCTCCAACTCTGTTTGGACAACCTATTCAATGTTCTTATTGGGTAAATAATATAAAGAATGCGAGCAAACCTGATGTTTCGATTTTCTGATGCGGGTGGAAAAACGGTCGCAGACGAGGTTGACAGCATGCTTCTCCGCTGAGAATTCTTGTTTCATGTCGTTCTTAGTAACCGTCGGTTTCATGGCATCCCGAAGCTCTGCGTGTCGGGAGATGGTTGCGATTGCAACTAAATGCTGCATTCTTTGGTACATCAGACTGCAGCAAAAAATGAAGAAAGGCCTCATACCGGTCTCGAAAAGGCCGTTGTGTCGATCCTAGGAATAGACTTGAAACGCGAAGTCATGTGGTCGACAGTGGCCGCTCGACTGGAGGTCCACGCCCTCAACGCCACTTGCGCTGTGCCGTCCATGGCCGGCGGCGCTGGAGCGGCGAAAAAATAGTGATTCTACGTGTCGCTTTTGCGTTCATCAGCGCTTCCAGGGAGTGTCTACCATCACCGGGAGTCACCGATAGCATATCCACTGCGTCTTTGACGCGAATCAACAGGTCCAGAAAGAGGGCGACCGCAAGCTAGAAAACTATGCACGGATCAGCTATAGTAGAGTTAAAGTTGATGAGGGAGAGAGAAAGATTTACCTATAGGTCACCACGAGCGCCCGCGAAAGAGTCGAGATAGCGATGAAAGAGAGCTGACAATGCTTGCCAAAGGTTGCGGAGATACCGAGGATGGGGTCCTTGGCGTCCAACAAAGGCTGGATAATATTCATGCTCACAGTAAGGTCGTGACATGTAGGGAGTCAGGACCTGCACCGGCGAGAGGAGTCAGGAACAGTCATATAGCGTTTGCGAACAAGAGAAAACATAAAACGTACCGAGCACCGTCTTCACCTCGTCCCGGAACGTGCATACGAGCCGTTGGTACGCTTCATGAATCAACGACCGCTTTTGTGCCATGTCGAGGTCTTGCAAGAACGCTGGATCCGAGATGCAAACAACCTGCAAAAGATTCAGTCTTTTGGTATGCCCCAAGAGACCAGATATGACACACCTCTTGAATATGGTCCACCCGAATATGATCGCGCGAGGACAGCTCCCCCGAAAAATCCGCAATCTGCTTCAATCTGCTTCAACGTCGCCGCTAATTCGTCGCACAGATATTACCGAAGGTGTAGAGGTGATCGAATTCGCCATGTTACGAGTCCAACTGGCTGAACGCCATGAAAAGACCTGCCGCACTGCTGAGTGGAGCCAGATTTCATAGCCAAGGCGTCGAGGCGACGCTGTTATTGCTGAGTACTATGGCGTGGAGAATCGAGATGAATCAAGATGACGGACTGTGACCATGTCACAAGTCACGGGGACAACGGCGAGACACCCGTGACCCGTGACCCGGGCCGGAACGGAACACCTTAAGCTTGAACTTGAATGGTCTCATCATTATCGGACACTGGGTCGGATGTATGTGTACAGTGGACCATCACGTACCCGCTCCTTTCGGACTGATCACGACCAAGTTTTACGAGAATACGTTGGATGGATGTGGTAGGCTGGATCACACACGAACGGCGTTGGCGCTGCAGTCTGCAGAGGATGAACTCAATGGTTGGTATTGTTCCGCTTGATCAACGGATTCTGTATGTACATATCGGTGCCTAGTGCACATCGGACTGTGTTGCCCCGCATGTAGTTGCTATGTCTCTTTCCATACATTCACTATTTGCGACTAGTATCGAACCTGTGAATGGCCAGTTGTGTGGACGACTGGTGTAAGTAGTCTCTCGATCGAGATGGAACCTGCGCCATTTTACCACTAGACTCGGCGATTCGTCCCGTCGCGTCTTAATACTCGCGTTGTACTCGGACGCAGGTGACTTCGGTGACGCGACCTCGTCGATATTCATCGCGTTGTCATCCCGAGCTCGTTTTCCAAGCACCAGCAACCGTGGCAAGGCGGCCAAGCGACTGCGAATCCTCCACGAGCGTAGCATCAATATCGTTGGAAGAGTCCGTTCCTCTGCTTTCAGCCTCTTCGTCTTCTTCGTCCCGCGAGGTTACGAGAGCAAGCGTGGCAAGGTCCATCGTAGGTGTTACAGAAACCTCATTAGAGTTCTCAAGCTTCCAGAACAAATTGGCGAGCTGATTAACAACTGAAGGCCTTGTCGAAACGTGCACTGCTGTCTCGAGTCTGGATAAACCTACATTTCTTTGATCGGAAAATCTCCCGTCTCATGACCAACCGTCCACCGACGCGATGTCTCTTAAGATCGTCATCCGAGTATTTCTCGTCCTCCAGTGCCTGGACACTCGTCTTTGCCAGTGGGTGCAACAGCATCCCGAAGCTCACTGATCGTATAAAAGTATTGCAAGAGCGAATTCAAGTAACAGGTATTTCCCAGCTGTTTCAGCCCGAGTCTTGGGAAGTCATATCGCGTCATTGGTGCTAGCTCACCGCTAACCGTGATGTGAGAACTCGGTTCGCATTCTATCTAGTGGACACTCACGGTCTTGCCCAGATTCTAAGAATTCGACGAATCTCAAGCGCAAACCATGTATGGCAAACTGTTTGGGCTCATCGGCACACACAGCAACGGTTCGCAGCAAGGACCCCTTGTGCCGGCCGGCCAGTCACAGATCGTGCCATAACCTTGGCACTGTTGTTGTTGTTGCTGCTCGTCGGAATGTGCAGAGCCGAGCACCAGTTGCTGCGTGTTGGGACTGGTTTCCGCGAGAGGCGAGCCTAGGACGAAGGCGAATAGCGTGAGGATCGTCAGAGCGAGACGCATGATGGGACGAACTTGGTGACGACGCTCTAACAGAAGCACGGCACTTTCCTTCAAGCCGACTTACTTATACGGTTGTAGTCATTTTAAGATTAAACCTAATAGCGAACAATATTAGTAGTGTCATGCGAGAGAAAACTAGAACAGCTCCTCCTCCTCCTCCGGGTTCCAGTTCTTGGTCATATCCCAATAACCCGCCAGCTTCTGTCCAAGCGCTTCCTTCGCAGCTCCATCCGTAGGGCAACTCCCCGGCTTGAAGTCACTGAACGCGCGCTCTCGTAGCAGACCCTCCCAGACAAGGTAACATGCGTTATCCTCGAGCGATGTTACACCCTCCCCTTCACCATTCATGACTTCATCTGCCTTTCCTTTCCCCTTGCTTTCCGCGCCTGCTTCCTCGTCACCCTCCTGAATCTCGACCTCCTCCCCTCCACGAGGACGGGCCGCCTCCGTCCAAGCAATACGGTGCAACATCAAGCGCTTATATTGTCAAATAAACTTTTGCGCGCCCTCGACGAAGACCATACTGAATCCAGGGTTGAAGATACACAAACCGGTCAAATGTATCTGTTCTGCATCCTTTTGGACTTTGAAGCGCGAGCAGGATCCGACAGGTTCTTGACCCTGCGTTTCGAAAACATGAGACCAAAGGACACGGAGGAAAGATAAGAAATAGACATACTTGAATACGGCACCACTGATTCCTTTCTTTTCCTCCTCCACCTTCTTGTTCTCGACCTTCTCACGCCGCTGATCATCGGTGAGCTTGCGCTCGACATTCATCTTTTCGTGCGTGTGCTTCCTCATAGCGACTTCACGTCGCACACGAGCTTCGACTCGTGTGGGATCTTGAACCGCATCCGAGGTCAAGACCTTCATCAGATTGGCGAGGCGCACTGTAAGGTATTAGTAACACGACTTGTCTATCATACTGTGCCCAATACCTTTAGGAGGATCAGGGGGAATAAGACCCATCCGGATACGACCACGCTTGTCCTGCAGTTCCGCCTGGCGACGTTGCTTCCTCAGCTTCTTTTTCTCCTGTAGTGATAGTTAGAAACGAGATATAAGAAAGATGACGTGACGTGCCTTTGTGGTCAGTTTGAGTGGCTTGAGGCCAACTTTGGTCTTGTCTCCAGGAGCGGGAATAGGGATGGGGTGTTGGATATAAAGCGTGACCGGCGAGTCTGGAGTGCGGATGCTGAGATTTTCGAGACCGTATTCAAGGTCATCGTAAGTCTTGTTTGGTAGCAGAGTAGCATCCCACCACTCTGTATCTAGTGGTGCCTCACGCTACGCACGGCGTCAGCTTGGTTGGGCTCAGCGTGAAGACGCCCACCTTGATATTGATATTCTTTTCCAGAGTCTCGAATTCTGAGTCCAACCCTGCCCTGCGGGCACTCTCCGCAATACGTTGCTTCAGTTCTTCGAGTTGAATCTCTCGTCGCATCTGGTTCCCAAGTTGCACATACTTGCCCTTGGGGTTGAACCTAAATGAATGTCCAGCTCGCTCTTTCGGAACACCCTCGAAACCGCTTTCTTTCACTACCGATGGACCCGAGGAGTTTGGGTTGGATTTAACTTCCGCAACGGGAACTGGCGTCGGGGCAGGGGGAGGAGTGGGAACATTACGGATGTTTGCCTGACATCCTTAGTTAGCAAAAAGGCCCTTGACTACAGAACCGAAATCGTACCTTGATAGACGCAAACTTGGGCTGCATCGGTTTGTACTTGTCTTTCTTGGACTGAGGTGCGACCGGAGTAGTCTCGAGCAACAATGGGTGTGCACCAATCTTCAATCCTGCTCCTTGTTGTGCTGGCTCCGGTGGCTTGTTCTTCTTCCCCGTCTGAGGCATCGACTGCGTGGAGTTGTTAGTCAATGGGACAAAGACAGCACCATCACGCACCATGTAAGGATTGTCTTTGACAGCGAGTTTGCTTTGAGCTTCGGCGACTCCACGTTTTGCCTCAGCGACTTTGCGCGAGAAGTCGTCCATGTTGGGCATCGCGGGAAGAGGCAGGGGAAGGGCTGCTAGTCTTCACGGGTGGAGTTTAGACAATGGATGGCTTATGGCGACGGCGACGGAGAGACAAGGGCGGCAGAGGGTGATGCAAGGGAAAACTGAGGACGGAGGTACAGGAGTGACGGTACAACTCGTACGATGAATGCACTCTGGTATAGTCGTCACCGGGGGGAGATGAGCTCGAAGGTGTGGACATGGGTGCAATTGTGGACATACCCCGAGTCGGGCGAGAATATGAATATGGTCGTTCTGCCTGTAGTATATGGGGTCAGAGGTGTGTGATTCTAGACAAAGCCGATCAGTGCTTACAGTAAGGCTGGCACCAAGAGGCTCGGAGCGGTTTGCTGGCAAAATTAGGCCAGCACCGGTGCCAGGGTTGAAGGGAACTGGCGACGGGAGTAAAAGGTGAAAAAGGTGACGAAAAAGAGGGAAGGGGTGGGTTACACAAACGGACGCACGGATCCAAGGTGGGCGACGTGCGGACGAGGATTCGGATGTTGAGGCTACCGCAACCACGATTGTAGCGAACATGACAACCACAGCAACTCCATCGAAGATGATATCAACGAATTGACGATGGTGGACATTGGGCGGCATGGGTCGCGGCTGCGCAAGGGCAGGGGGGAACGGGAACGGCAGCTATAGTGGGAGCGGGATAGGGAGCGGCAACGAGTCGACGCTCTGAGCATCCCCGTGCATGTGACCAAGAGTGTCCGAGTGGATGGGTGCCACGGGCGCGGACGGCCCAGTAGGACCTGGTTCAAAGGTGATGAACATAACTTCGGGAAGGGGGGACGGCGACGGACACATATTGATGGGAGCGACGAGTGGGTAAATCGCGAACAGCGCATCGCAAAACATTCGTGGCAGGTCTGAGGGGGCATTATAATAAGTACTGTTGGTCCGCTGCTCGAACTTTTTACGGCGCGAACATTCAGCTCGAGATTACACGAATGAATAGAGACAACTGCACTCGTTCACCGTACAATCAGCAATATTCCTACATAGTACACGTGCAAAACGGACAATACAACTGGCTAAAGGAAACAAACATTTTTTTTCGCGGGAGAGGTGCCAGGACAAAGAAAAAAACGAAAGGAATGAAAGGCTGAACGGTACCAGACACGACTTCAGCGACGCCGGCGTTTTGACCTCCCATCCCCGGGTCTGTCAGAGTCTTGATTTCCACGCTTGCGCAAATTTTCGTGCCAATGGCGATAACGGTTATAGGCCGTCTTCCAGGCGGCAACTGACATATCCTCTACAAGGATTGACCTCCAATTAAAAACTGGGTTCGGAGGCGACCATGCCCGAGCCTCCGAAAGATCTTGAGTCGATCATTATCATCATGCAACTGCCAACTGCGTCGTGTTCAAGCTCACCGGGCCAATTTTCGGTATCATTACCGTCATCTGACTCAGAGTCAGATGCCCAGTCTACGCCGAGAATCTCACGATCACGATCATCAGCGTCGGCAGATTTGTTCGAATCCGAGCCATCTTCGGATTCTGAGTCGTCTTCTTCGTCTTCCGCAAAGACAGATGGGCCTTCTGTTGCAAGTGTTTCTTTGGCATAGCGCACAACGACGTCTCTCACACGTCCAAGAGCCGTACCGAGCTTTTCATCGACATCTGACATGTTGAGTGTAGGGTACAGCGTCTATAGTAGTAAGTTAGCACCACACATCAGAAGAGTGAGTCAACACTTACACCAGATGCGTACTCTTGAGTGTCGGTATCTGTGACGGAGCTGATGTCGATGGGACCGCGGCCGGACCGGACCCATAATTGGACTCGTATCGCGGAGATGTCCATCCATGAGATCCCGTGTTTGATAACGGGGCCTAGGGCATTCGACTTTTTTTTCCTCGGCGCCCACTTCGTCCAAGGTATGACGGTCTTGTTCGCCATCCGTTTCGCCACCACAGAATCGTAACTAGGAACCCGGTACTGTCCCGACTTCTCCTTAACGACGATCTTCATTATGGCGACAGCTTTGGGGAAGCTCTCAGCGTACTCCATGAGCTTGCGGTCAACATTAGGTTCCGTCTGGGAGAAGGCACATTCGAGGAAAAAGTAGGGTAGAGGATAAGACAGACGGCGATCGTTGGATTGGGAAGAGATCCGAATCTGAGCATCCGGATACCCTGTGATAGTCTTCCCGTTGACCTCCATATTGCTAGGCAATCTGATAAGGACAATCTTCTCCCCATTGCTGAAGTTGGGTAGGGGGATAAGACGAAGAGCATCTCTGAGGTCGGCTTGGAGTTCGTTGAAGGGACTTTCGTGGACGTCATCAGGCATTACTACATGTAATTCGTTGTTCTTCGGAAAATATGTGAGCCTTGACGAGGGTGAAGATCAGTGAGAAGGTGTGTACAAATAAAGATTACCTTGCCTCATACATTGGGCCGTCCTCCCCAACTGGCTCATTTAACGCCTGCGCGATGCAAGCATATTCACAGTTGTCAATCCCAAGAAACGTCTTCGTTATACATCAGAGCCTTGATAGATTTGAATTTGAGTCATAATACCTTGGTTTCTCCTGGGACACACATTTCTCGTATCGTATCAACAATCGATGTACAATTAGCTGTGATAGCTACAAGTAAATGGAAGATATTGGGGCAAAATTCGAATGGACATACCTGTGTCAACTTTTAGGTTGTGGGTGTGTGCAATGACATCTGGAAGGGCGAGAATATCATGATGCAAATTTGAGTTACTGCCTGAGTAGTCTTCCGCAGTGGGGTAGAGGTTGAGGTTGTTGCCCTTCAAGTTCACTGGATTCGGAAAAACTTGAGGCGTGGGGCTGACTGAATGGCCGTTCGCCGACGGTAGCGATTCGGACGGGCTCAGGGACCGAGTCGCTTGCGAATTCGATTCGCTTGGACGAAGTCGGCCTTGAACCACCGGTTTACCGGCCTGATTTTTGGGACGACCAGCCCTTCGATGCTCCGCCGCACCATTGGAGGAAGTGCGGATGGTTATGTTGGTCAATTTAGTCAGTCCCGGACTGACCTGGCGAATATGTGCAAAGGACATTAGAATGTGGTATAATTACTCAGTGTTATTTCTCAGCTACTATTAAGTACAAAGGGGATTGCACCACTTGACAGCTTCCATATATACATGACAATAAGAGCACGTGCACTATCAGCGGATAGCATAAAAGAAATTTTTGTCAAAGAAATGATTCAAGTAGAAGTGTGTAGAATAGGGTGACGACGTTCTGGAAGTAAGCCGCCCATCAGCTACAGAGCCAAACTTTGGGACAATGGGAGCTAGAGCTCGAAGTTGCTCAAGGGGGAAAATATCCCCCGTGGCGATACCGTTAGATCGCGTCGCACGCTTTAGGATGTGCATACCCGTGACCGAATCTTTTCTTTGTATGTCGAACCGCGTGGCATACACAATGAATTTGTCACTCCACCATGAGGCATGCCCTCGCAAGGGTACAGGTCGGAAAATGAGCCGAATCTCACATACCATGTGACCTGATAGAAGTAAGATAAGGAAAATCTCACGAGGTAGTAGAGCGGAAATGGCAGACCGTCAAGACCGCTCCAGGGCCATTTGTGTTTCTCATCAATGTTGACAATGGCAGAATCGTAGCGGCCTTTGGGCCAGTCCACCTTTGGAGAATGTGCGATTAGCGTCTGCGGTGGGAGCGGCGTAGTGGTGTCGTGATACGATTTCTGCTGTATTCGAACCTTATGCCAGACCTGCAATTGCTCGAATGGCAAGTGGTCATCGGCGCAATACCGCCTCTGCCCACCAATTTGAAGGGGGTGGCCGTCATGTTCGCGGTATATGTAGTGCACGAGGGCTGCTCGCAAATCCGGAATTGAATAATGCTCGGCGACATCGTCGATGCTAATGCTCCTGACCGCTGGGTCGTGGTTGAGGCGAAAAGCAACAGGCCCGTTGATAAAGGTTCTTCGGGGAGAAACACGAGAATCCTCCTGGGACATCTTGAAGAAATCAACGGTAGTATTCAGATGTATTTGTCCGTCGTCTTTAGGATCGTCGTCGTCGGGTGCAACAACCGCAGGTGGGCCAGGAAGAGATGAGGGTTCGGGTTCCTCTCGCAAACGTAATGCGAGAGAGAACGCCCGGCACTTCTCCAGACGATCGAGAGAGCGACAGATTTGTAATTCATAATCATTGTTATTCGTTGCGGCAGCGGGGATCTTGACAAAGTCGATGTGTGCCCGTTCTGTTACGTCTGCAGTCCAGTGGATTGGAGGGCCAATGAAAGGAATGCTCGCTGCAACATTCTGCATCAATTCGAGTTTCGGTATTTGCCAATGTTCCAAAACATTTCCCTTCTCCCCACGGCGAGCACCGGCATCGATTATGCTTTGCTTGTGTGAATGGAACACAGCAAGAGAGGCGGAAATTTCCTGGCAGACGTCGTCGCTGATTGTGGGTGATTGTGCAAGGTAGCGGAATTCAAGTAAAGCACGGATAGCTCGAACTACAGCCGCCGGTGCCGCACCCGCAATCACGGCAATCATGTACCGTTGTAGATCACGTTGGATCTTCCCAGTCACTTGTTTGAGTGTTGTTATACCAGAATTGAAGTGTCGATGCCCTGTAATCGGTTGAAGGACCGAGAAACGGAAATCGATCTCATCGGCGCCGACAATGTGAATGCACCAAGTAGCATCATGATCATACCAAGAACGATGGAAAAGGTGTAATACTTCTGGAGGAAGAGTCCGGGATGGCTCGGCAAGCAGCCAGTTTCGCCAAAAAGGCAGGTGGACACCATTGAGACGGAACTCCGCACAAGCATTGAAGAAGGCGGCCAAGTTATCCGGATCAATATCAATAGATTCGATCTGAGTTAGGGTGATTCTTTTCGTTCGCTCAGGGTGGCGGAAGTTGTCGCCGAATTGAGTATAGTCCGCGAGTGTCACCGGTGACGTTTTTC
The DNA here is from genome assembly GCA_038091455.1 of Leccinum uliginosum. Taxonomy (NCBI): domain Eukaryota; kingdom Fungi; phylum Basidiomycota; class Agaricomycetes; order Boletales; family Boletaceae; genus Leccinum; species Leccinum uliginosum. Next base: position 12,693 of record JBBPOM010000385.1, read on the forward strand.
CTCGAACGCCAGATATCAAACAAGCTTCTGGAGTGTCGACGATGCAGCCAGCCAAAGCCGTGAAGCAATAACGGCTATTTCCAACAGGATCGGACAACATCACGCCAATCCGCGCTGCTATTTTTAGTGGTTCGAGGACGACATCCAAGCTATGGTGATATAGGCGGTCGGAAAGGACTCCCTTCATTCGTTTATCACGGTGAATGAACTTGGCAATTGGAAGGAACGCGATGGGAAGGAACGCGTGTGAGGATGCTTTGCTACGGACTTCCGAACGGATATTTGCTAGTGACATGAGTAATGGATGCGCGACCTTGCCACCGGACTGATTGGTCACGTTTGTCTTGTCTGATGAGAGGATTACTCCCAGTAAGCATGCGCCAACAGGGATTTGTTCCTATCATTGTGATAATGATCAGAGTTAAAACGACCCCGGAAGTAATGATGCTACCTGTAACTGCCATGCGTGGTCAGCAGACATCCACTCGCCGTATACTCGGACAAGGCGCTCTGCAGTGGTGAATACCCGATACGGACTGAAATCGATTGAATCTCTGAACAATGGATTGCTCAAGAGAACCTCGAGGCACTCTACGGTATCGCGATAAAGAAGCCTGACGGGAAGTTTGGTTTGATAAGGGGAGGTATCGATGATACGACTTTTCCAGGGTGGTGTGGTGGGTAAAATTTCTGCCAGGCTGCGCAGCCTGGCAGCAGTCTGAAACGAGAGACCGAGACCCTTGACCTTAATGTACCCTTCAAATCAGTCGTAGGGTCAATTAAACACAAATGACGTACCAGGGTCAAAGAGAGGAATCGGTCCATGTCGGCCATGCTTAAACAAGAGGTAAGCAGGAACTCTGCCAAGTCCCATTCCGCCCGGTCAGCAAACGGGTAGTAAAGGTTCTCAGATTCTCGGATAGGTGTGAATTCATCCTCGTTGAAAGCCTTCAGGAAAGTTCGGCCGTTGTTATCAACGACCTTCGATGCTCCACCAAAATATTCCGTAGTAAGATCATCGACGTTCTTGGATTCGGGGTCAGAGTAAGTTGAGACTGTGTCCTCACTATTGTCCAAGTCCGTAGAGTTTGGTTCATCACGAGCAACTTGGAAAACTCTGTGAGGGAATGGTACCCGGGGACTCGGAGGATCAACTCTGCGGTGCTTGAAATGCTGGAGTAGGTATTCTGGGTCCACGAGTTGAACATTGGACTGGTTACATCTAGATAGTGGCTGATTGATATGCCTTTGTACTTTGGTTTGGTTGGCAAAAAACCTGCCGCACTTGGGACAGCAGATTTTCCGGTCAGAAGGCATACTTACTAATCGATTCTTTCGCCACGGCAACTACGTATTAGTCTCTTAGTATCGCTACGCATTCCATGCTTTCGAAGCGTAAAAGGTCACAGTCTCTCAATAATTCTATGTACAAACCTGTTCTATCCACACAAGGCTTTCCTTCTGTTCGTCGACCTCGGACGCTGCCACGCCGAGCTACGCTTTCGAGCCTTCAAGCCTTCAAGCCTTCTCTCTTGACAAGAGCGTCAGCCGCTACACATATGACACCAAAAGTCTTCAATCCAGACCATCATGATGAAGCAGGCACACAGCATGCTGATCGCGGTTACCTGTCCACCGCGTCAAATACCGAGTGGGATTGCGACGAAGAATGCTCATCTAGTCGGGATAAGCCCCCACTGGCACCTCCCTCCCTCAACGAAATTTGCGAGACTAGCGTTAGCAATAGCGCACAAAACATTCTGCCCAGGAACGAGACCGGGATGTGCAGGTCTCCATCCGATTTGATGCTTCAGGTGAGATTAGTATTGTCCTTGAAAGGTATACGACATGACTAAAGAAACACTAAAGGCACCCACATGCCAGGAAGAGGCCACGATTCAGTTGGAGGCTGCCTCTGCTCGAAGCAAGGTCAAGCGGGCAGAATCTATCCTTGCATCATGTATGGCTGAAGAATATGAGGTGCTGGGGCGGCTGTATCGCTTCCAGGCTGAGCTCACGGCAAAGCAACTCAATGTTGCAGACTCGGAGATTGGGACTGTGCGGGATACTATACGCCAGAATGGCCTCCAGATAGTGACGTGGACCCCTCTTACTTCAGTCCAGTCCAGCTCACAGCTCAGGTGGACTGCCAAGCGCAAATTGTCTTATTCTCGTTAGTTGTAAGTAGCCCTAGAATAGACACTCTTGATTGGACCACATCAATTGATCCTGCTGAGTCCCAATTATGGATTGTCCCTTACATGGGTAACACGGTCCTTGGTGCCACCACAACTATATTAAGACTAGGGTGAGATCTCAGTTTCATATGTAAGAGGACAGCCGATTCGGACCAATGGTTGACGAAGAGTTCAGTCTTGCGAGTTGTGACAGTCCTGCACACAAGTCAACTGCACACGCTGCCAATCTGCACTGGAGACTGCAACTCACCGAAGAGAGTACTGACAATGACACCCGCCTTTGAGAGTCAGAGTCTTTCCTGTCAACCGGGTATGAGCGCAACTGAACTACTTACCGTGATTGAGGGGAGTCATGTAATGCCAAGAGAATCTACGCCGTGGCTCCCGTCAAGACGTAATCATGAAATAGTTTTGAGAACTCTAATTGAAATTCTGTCACTTTTCAATTGCAATAAGCAGGAATCTACGGGCGCCCATTTAATAAGACATATCAGTCATTACATACATGCTTTTTCTCGCCGTTTTCGAATCGATTGGACCGTCGTCAGCAGCACCACACTCGTATCTTAGGGGAAGTGTCACCGTGACAGTCATCCTCGTGAACACAAACGTTCCGAGCGACTTGAAACTTAGAGCCACATGCTGACAGCCAAGGACAAATGCAAGGGAAAGAGGAAGGCTTGAGAACCATGATGCCATCCACCACATAAAGCCAAAAGAACTCACCGACCGTCCCAGCCTCTAGCCCCGCATACATCATGATGCCCTATTGTCATGGATGGCGATGGAAACACTTTCTGGATTCTTGGTTCAGAACGCCCGGGCTGACTGGGTCACCACATTCTTAAGATAGAAGGCGTGATGAGTCTACAGTGTCGAGTGCGCCAAATGCATAGTTACAACGTACGAGGTCATGTCTTCCGACGAGGTGATCAGACAAGACTGACAATGCGGAGTTGCAGTCTACCACCATCGCCATCACTATAGTCAGCGCTGGGGAAGAGAGAGGGATGTGAGAACGAACGAGTAACCGGCACGACGTGATGAAGACGCACCTGATTTGACGTACAATCGGCTCCTCCAGACGAGGCCACACTTCGATGCTCTCTACTAGTTTGCATGCCTTCGGGAGAGGTGCGCCTGCGGAGGATGACACCTTCGCCTTCGTATGCATATAAGAATCAGAGCTGTCGCCTTTGGTATCCGTCCAGCTTGTTGAACTGGGGGATGACAGACCTGAGGATGGTCATGAAAATGACCGGAATGATCCTGTCGATGGTCCGGAACATGTCCAAATACAGGCTTCGTAAAGCTCTTGGAGGAACGTCCAAGGTAGAGGATCTATAAGTGATGTCAAACAAAAAGAATATACGACGAGCAAAAACGACTCGCTAGTTCAAGGGGATCTGAAGCTCAGATGTCCCTCGCGTGGCTTGCACGGTCGAGTTCATGTAACAAGTGTTTCCCAGACTACATTGACAGACGCACAGATGTCAACCATCGATCAGCGAGAAAGAGGGGAACACTGACTTTTTGAGCCTTGTGGGGAGCGCGAGCTACGAAGGGAATGGATCAGCCTGGGTGGATCATATCAGCAGACGGACCGGGACGGTGCGTTGTCACTTCTGCCAACTGTGTAGGGTCCATATCTGATACGCAGAGATTGATTAGTTTATATATACGAGCGAAACGATGAATCTCACCTCTACGAACATGATTGATTTCTCCAGGAGCTCTGGAAGTGATCGTGACGCGATGTATCCACCGTGATTTTTTGTCTGTCGTCCTGAAAGAAAAAAAAAAGTCTAGAACTTACGCACGGGAGAGCAAGACCTTGAGCATGCCACTTTAAATCATGACCACTTCAGCCTGTTGGGTGGTACAGTAGACTGCATCGTGGTCGATCGATTAGTGTGTGATTGGAAAATATGGGGGGCTTACTTACTTACCCCCGCGAATTTAAACCGAGAAGCTATTAGGGCCTTCGGACCGCTTAAGACGGGCCTGCTAAGCAGCTAAGCCAGACGCGGGCAAGCGGTCGTTCCGTGCACGACAGAGTGGCGTTGTTGTCATAAATAATATAACAAGTAAGTAGTTGGCGACTCTGCCAGTGCGGCGTGATCATGTGATCATCCCGAAAAGTTGCGCGTGCAATACTTGTGCATTTGGGCCCTGAGTCAGTCATAGACTACTGTATTCCAGCTTCAAGAGTAAAGTACAGTACTAACGAAAGTAAATTGATAACGTGAAGGATCCGAGACCCAACGAAAATTGATAATTTTTAAGGAGATAGCGAAGAAATTACGTAAATCATTTACTACTTGGACATTATCCCTATACAGATTGCGGTTTCGTTCGCCGAGATCTCGCAATGCGAGGGATCTTCTTTGGCAGTTTAGATAACTCCCAGGTGGATGAAGTCTGCAGTTAACAGGCGCCACTAAGATCGTATATAGTGCCAGCTGGGTTTCAATAAGTTGCGTTGCAGTAACGCAGATTCGGATGGCAAATATAACTTACTGCGCTCAGCTGTCTCTGAACGGATGGAACCGAGACGCATAGATGCATTTCCAATTCAAGGAAATCCACCTCAGGCCCTCAGGGGCCAAGTTCGGCACCCGTGTATCTGTACTATACCGTATCGGTAGGAACTGTGGCACCCACATCCTCCGAGGAGCACTAGCACGTTCATGTGGAACACGAGCCGAATACCGAACGGTATTCCTACCCTTGCGGAATACATTCACAGTCTGGGCCTTAAGTTCGGCGTTTACAGCGATGCGTAGTAGGTAAATCATATTCCAAATGGCATGACTCTTTCGGCGACCGCCTGATCAGTGTCCGTCAGCCTGGATCAGCGGTTATTATTGTGACGATGTGGACGGGGTTGGATTGGAAGTCTACATTACGAACAGCCCAACGCTGAGGTTCACCAGTGTGAAATTCGTGAGAAAGTGCAACCCCCTGTCTTACCGGAAATTGCCGCTTTCGCTGTGACCTGTCTTGTGACTAACATCGAATGCAACCTCATTCCAAAGCCGCCGGACTGCGTGACCCAGTGTTATCAATGCAGCGTCGGTCCGTAGCGCAGAATCCTCCACCACTTGCAGCGCTCGTCCTCGCTCGTTTCAGAACGATGGTATGACTGCAGGGGAATAGAAAACGCAGTTCACATTTTGGGCTGCTGCAAAGCAAGTATCTCTCCTTCAACTGTGTAGCTTGACTTCAAATCTGATGAACTCGTTTCTGCAGCATCCCTTGGACATGTGAACACGTCGCACACTGCGACCGTGGAGATGCTTTAGCCAGGAACCCTTTCCTGATCCCTTTGAGGACAGCATAATCCTGTGTCGGTCGTTTCCCGCATCGAAAGGTTCTTATTCACTTGTACAGAGACTAGAAAGCTGCTCTTCTCGATGCAACACAAGATGGAAAGGATGGAAGGGCTGTGTTCATTAAACGGGTAGGTTCCAGGACTCACCCTCACGAAGTGAGGATAGCGTCGCGCTTAGGACCAGTAGAGGGATGCACCGACCAAAGGAGCCACTGTATCCCGATACTTCAGTGTACGGTGCGTCGGATGGCAGTCCCTTTCGCGAGCCGCAGCTTGTTGAGGAGGCGCCCGTCATCAACGATCCCGTGCCCGGCCTCTTGCCAGCCGAAGACAACACGCCGAAGACAACTCCAATATATGGGGTCAGGTCAGTAATTGGGCAGGGACTTGGCCAACGTGGCCCACATCTACGGATGCGTGGAATCCGGAGCCGATGCCTTGGGATGGCTCCGCTACTCGGGCGAATGCATACGGTGGCACTTCGCAACAAGGACAAGGCCTCACCATCGACGTTTGGGACAAGTTCGAAGAAGAACACTAGTGGGACACTTCCATCCGCGATCTACACAAGCGACCGGGCCAAGGTGTATTTATTGCCGCCGTACTTTACTCGGCCGACCTCTTGCATAATCCTGATCACTCCTTGTTCTCCGTCGGCGTCGACCCGCCCGATATGAAGCCTCATGCTCCTACCTCTCCGGAGAGCAGCGATATCAGTCCATCGTTCCAGCCCCCCTCTGTAGACGACCTGACATACTCCATACCCCCATCCAAACGCGTACTATTGCAGGAAGCATAATGGTCGGGTCCTTCTCCAATGGAAGTCTTGGACGATGATGCCTCCTCTGGCCAAATCATTCGTTCTAGACGAATCGTGGTGCTCGGGGAGCGTTGAGCCGACGGTGCGCAGTACGCATAATGCACGTCCGGGTATTACTAGCCTGGTTCTCCGTCGTCGGTGCGACACAGTTTCCTCTGTCTCTACGTCCGCCCGACTCCACCGCCCATCTCCCGAGACTCATGCAGTTCGATCTTTCGCACCAGCTTGCAGCGCGATCACCCGGCGAGGATAGGCAGCGCCTAACATCACTCCTCTCCCACTACTCCGAGATCATTTTCGCCCGACGCTCTCGCTCAAAGCGGTCCCTACCACCGTATACAGACCGAGCTCCTACGAGACCCTCGAACATGTTCGCTGGAAGTCCGTTCATCTAGCCCAGAGCGAGCCGCTGCGCTGGATCGAAACCCAAGTCCTGGGACCCGACATCACAGACAGGCATACGCTGGCACAACTTGGCCGTATGGCCGCAAACGCCTACCGGCTTCCCTGGAAGGACAACTGGTACGAGCTTGATCCCTTTTGGAACCTCAACGGTCGATCCGCAAGCCCCGTTCCCAGACCTTGCCCGCCGCAAGCGGACCACGTCGTGCGTCGGCGATGGAGAACAACCTTTTGGTCAAGCAAACTTGACCCACCACTTCCATCACTACGAAAGGGCTGTAGACTCGCTCAAACTCGATCCAGCCTTTCGCCGCTCAGAATGGGAAATGTCTGTTCAAAAGAAATTACAACGGCGGAAAGCGACATCGCTTAACCTGGACGCAATCTCGCTAGATCAACCGACAGATGATTTCATGGAAGACTCCGTTCTTGAGGAGGAAGGTGACTTGCTGGACCTCTAGTCTGTTATCAATGCTCGCTGTATTGCGTTGTCTCCGAAGTCATCCCCGGTGTTATACCCGCCAAGTACCTCGAGGAGTTCATGCGAGAGAGATGGGATAGCCTGATCCCTGGTCGCAAACGAGATGAATCTGTTGTCTCGGGGCTGGAAACCTTTCTTCCGTAGGTTCAGCATTTCTCGCTGCATCTAGAAGGTACTCATCTAGTTGTAGCATCGTCGAGAACAAACTGTGGAGGGGAGAAAGCCAAAGCATGGCTATTTCTCGGCCTGTATTCCAGCGAAAGATCGGGTGGTCATCTGTGATGAGGACCATTTCGATTGTCTTTTGAATCTACTTATCCGATCCACGCGCACAGTCGCTCCATCTTTGACCACATGTGTTTCATCATTGCTGAAACAATTATACCGGCTGGCGAGCAGGATACATCTATCACACCTCCTAATACGGATCCAAGTACTGTGGAAGGCCGCCAGAATGGGAGAAAACTCCTCCGTTTCTGGGTGGAGACGAGTGCTTGGTTGCTCGACTACCAACGCCGAATGCAGTACGTACTTTCTGAATCTTTCGGACTTCGACCCAAAAAAATTTGCAGGCAACGCGCTTAAGGAGTACGCTTTTGCCAAAGCATGGGTGAAGCTGGATTCTGTCCGTGAGTGTATCAGATGGGTATAGGCGCCCATCCCGATCAGAGTATGTTTCGTCGTGTTCTGTTCCCGATCATACGTTGCTCACTGGGACGTATATTTTAAAGATTGTCGAGGTTACCTGCATTTGTAGAATACGAGCCTGTCCAGCTTGCTGCAAGGGCATTGGGGTTGACACCTGTGACATACTCGTCCGGTGGGTCTATTTCCCTCTTGATCTGGTTTGTGCTGAACCGATCAACTACAGAACTGCTGGAATTTGCATACCTCGCACAATGTAGATGCGATCCTAGGCAAACATCGCATTATTTAATGCTATCGAAGCATTTCGCGATATCCCCTCGTCAGGAGCTTCAAAACCTTGTTTTACAAGAGTGCACCAGGGACCGGTATACTGAAGAGGATCGACTCGGTGCCCTGAAAGTCCATGGCTTCGGAAAGGACAACTTGCTGCGCGTAGATTACGAGGATGACATCGACGAGGACTTCTTGGTTTTTGCTTGGAAAGACTGCATGAAGAGAGCCTGGAGGGATCGCAAGGACGGAGCGCAGCGATTGAGAGATGCCAACGACGCGTTTAGAATCGTGGCAGAATCAAGAGGCAGCGTGAATCTACGGAAAATGTGGGAAGATTCCTCGAGGGATAGTATGGATCCGAGTCGGGCACATGCCACTCTAGAAGTTCCTCCGGAGACCGATGATGGGATGCTGATGACCGTGTTCATGATGCGGGTATGTGTTCCATTGGTTGACTACTCTATCGTGCCCTCACACAGGATTCGTCAGTTGGAAGAGCAGCCACTGACGCCCTGTTTCACCACTGACGTTCGAGACTATCCTCACAGATCTATCCCCCGCAAGATGTGTTCCACGGGCCTCCCACTCTCTTTCGTCTTCTACGCCGTGCGCAGCATCCATTTGATGACCTTCATCAATGCACAGATCCCCGACCTGCTCCTTCGTACCTCAGAGGCCCTACTGCTTGCGCCTGATTATCATGTATCTAATACATCTAGCATCGCTCTTGTCTTGCTCTGCAATCCGTCATATATACCTCATAAAGCCGGTCTGAAGCGGTGACACGCCCACTTGTCAAGATCACATTCACTGTCCAGCGAATGCACAGAAATGTTCAAAGTCTATTTCGGACCCGCTTCTGCACACTCTACTAGGAACGTTCCGCATTGCGGGCCAGTAGAGCAAGTACGCCAAGCAGCAGGCGAGAAATTCGAACAAAAATGAAAGGCTATCTGGGCTCAATACAAGAAGTGCAGGTCAGTACGATGCCTTTTTTTTTTCTTGGTGTACGTTGACTGATGGTGACCCAATCATTGACACAGAAAGCTGTATCACGGAGACTTGCTGGAGCAGGCTCGACGAGAGAATTCATTGCACGAGCTACCGTCTGCTTCTGAAGATAGTGAGTCATCATCATGTCATCTCTTCCAATATCTCTTTACACTATGACACAGAATGATCCAAACAAGCTCGCTTCGTCGCTTACCCTCGCCACATCGACCTACGCCATGCGGAAGTGTCTCCAAGGCACCGACCACCGTTCCAACCACAAGCTTCTATGCTTCAAAGCCACCCCTGCTCTCGTCCCGCGAAAACGTCGGCTCAGCTCATACGAAGGTCATCCAGCCAGGAACACCACCTCCAGTGTACGGTGCGCCGGATGGCAGTCCCTTTCGCGAGCCGCAGCTTGTTGAGGAGGTGCCCTTCATCAACGATCTCGTGCCCGGCCTCTTGTCAGCCGAAGACAACACATCAAAGACAATTCCAATACATGGGGTCAGTGTTCTTCTTCGAACTTGTCCCGAACATCGATGACGAGGCCTTGTCCTTGTTGCGAAGTGCCACCGTATGCATTCGCCCAAGTAGCGGAGCCATCCCAAGGCATCGGCTCCGGATTCCGCGCATCCGTAGATGTGGGCCACGTTGGCTGAGTCCCCGCCCAATTACTGACCTGGGGGGACGATTCCATCCGCGATCTACACAAGCGACCGGGCCAAGCTGTATTGCCGCCGTACTTGGCCGACCTCTTGCATAATCCCGATCACTCCTTGTTCTCCGTCGGTGTCGACCCGCCCGATATGAAGCCTCATGCTCCTACCTCTCCGGGGAACAGCGATATCAGTCCATCGGTCCAGCCCCCCTCCCCCTCTGTAGACGACCTGACATACCCCATTTAAACGCGTACTATTGCAGGAAGCATAATGGCTGGGTCCTTCTCCAATGGGAGTCTTCGAAGATGATGCCTCCTCTGGTCAAATCATCCGTTCTCGATTCGCAAGCCCCGTTCCCATGACCTTGCCCGCCGCAAGCGGACCACGTCGTGCGTCGGCGAGGGAGAGCAACCTTTTGGTTAAGCAAACTTGACCCACCACTTCCATTGCTACGAAAGGGCTGGTCATCTTTACGGAACTATGTAAATCAGACTCTCGGCGAGCTCCTCTCGAGCCACTGTTCGGTGGGGTCGAAATCTGGGTCCTTCTGATTACCGTAATTGCTGACCGCCGATTCTTGTTCTAGACAAGCGCTGGCGCTTCTTATGATGGCATGACTAGTGTAGACTCGCTCAAACTCGATCCAGCCTTTCGCCGTTCAGAATGGGAAATGTCTGTTCAAAAGAGATTACAACGGCGGAAAGCAACATCGCTCAACCTGGACACAATCTCGCTAGATCAACTGGCAGATGATGTTCCGTTCTTGAGGAGGAAAGTGACTTCATCCCCAGTGTTATACCCACCAAGTATCTCGAGGAGTTCATGCGAGAGAGACGGGATAGCCTGATCCCTGATCACAAACGAGATGAATCTGTTGTCTCGGGGGCTGAAACCTTTCTTCTGTAGGTTCAACATTTCATGCTGCATCTAGAAGGTACTCATCTAGTTGTAGCATCGTCGAGAACAAACTGTGGAGGGGAGAAAGCCGAAGCATGGCTACTTCTTGGCCTGTGTTCCAGCGAAAGATCGGGTGGTCATCTGTAGTCTGAGGACAATTTCGATTGTCTCTTGAATCTACTTATCCGATCCACGCGCACAGTCGCTCCGTCATCTTTGACCACATGGGTCTCATCATTGCTGGGACAATTACACCGGCTGGTGAGCGGGATACATCTATCATACCACTTAATACGGATCCAAGTACTGTGGAAGGCCGCCAGAATCTGGGTGGAGACGAGTGCTTGGTTGCTCGACTACCAACGCCGAAGCAGTACGTACTTTCCGAATCTTTTGGACTTCGACCCAAATTTTTTGTAGGCGACGCGCTTAAGCAATACACTTTTGCCAAAGTATGGGTGAAGCTGGATTCCATCAGATGGGTATAGGTGCCCGATGATCCCGATCAGAGTATGTTTCGTGTTCTGTTCCCGATTATACGTTGCTCACTGGGATGGATGTATAGTTAAAAGATTGTCGAGGTTATACGAGCTTGTCCAGTTTGCTGTAAGGGCACTGGGGTTGACACCCGTGACATACTCGCCTGGTGGGCCTATTTCCCTCTTGATCTGGTTTATGCTGAACCGATCGACTACAGAACTCCTGGCATTTGCATATCTTGCACAATGTAGATGCGATCCTAGGCAAACATCGCATTATTTCACCCGATTTTATAATGTTATTCAAGCTATCCAAGCATTGGGCGATATTCCCTCATAAGAGCTTCAAAACCTTGTTTTACAAGAGCACAGGGACCAGTATACTGAAGAGGATCGACTCGGTGCCCTGAAAGTCCTTGGCTTCGGAAAGGACAACTCGCGCTTCAAAGTTTAGCCAGTATCCTTATCCTGTTCAGGCCCTCAGTGAACCGTGATGCAGCGTGGGCGCAGAATGTTCCGCAAACATCCTCCTACAGCGGTAAATTTCATTCCACGGACAATCTTATCATCCCTGACCTCATTTACTAGGGTCGCCCACGTTGACATCACCTGATATGTATGTGAATCTCTCCTTCGCAGAGGACCAGAAAACCCCATTGAATCACTTGGAAACAACCCCTTACGTTTTCCCGGGCAGTCGTTCAATATCATCAACGACGTCGACACCGCCTTCTTCATCCACCACGTCAAGCTTGACGTCACCGTTTCAGTTCGCCTTCCCGTCGGAACCCTCAGTCGATCAGGAAAGACCAGACTTCGACTATCGCAGGCGTTCGAGCGCTCATGGCCCTGAAGTGACCCTTCACGGTGGAACGGCCGATATTTCGATACCCAGTGCTGGCAATGACGGAGTAAGATATAGGATCGGTCCTCGGCGAACCAACTCTGGTCCCGAACGCCCGTTACTGCCCGCTATACCCCACTTCTCTGGTAGCGATACTGGTTCCCAGAATGAACGAGGAAGCAGCGAGGGAGAGTCCAACTCCTACTCTCAGCTTCCTAAGGTGCGACCACGCCGCGGTCTTGAGAGGGAGTCGCGATCGCCCTCTCCTGGTGCTCCACCCATTTCCGGCACCCTGTCGGTGATCAAAGCACAAGCATTTGGGGGGCGCTGCGTAGAACGCGGACACGCACAAAGAAGTCTTCGGAGGGCGCGTGCGCGTAGATCACGAGGATGACATCGTCGAGGACTTCTTGGTTTTTGCTTGGAAAGGCCAAGCTTGCTCTCGTAACCTCGCGGGTCGAAGAAGACGAAGAGGCTGAAAGCAGAGGAACGGACTCTTCAAACGATACTGATGCTACGCTCGTGGAGGATTCGCAGTCGCTTAGCCACCTTGCCATGGTTGACTCGGCTGACACCGTCGTGCTTGGAAAAGGAGCTCGGGATGACAACGCGATGGATATCGACGAGATCGCGTCACCGAAGTCACCTGCGTCCGAGTCCGAAAAGAACGGTTGCCTCGTCTTGATGCGGCGATTACGAGTAGTTCAAGCTTGTCTTCCAAATCCATCTCCTCAAAAGAGTCGACTATAAGGAGTCCTGGTCAACTGATTGAGGAAGATGTACCCAAAAAGACGTCTTTACTTGAGAGGAAAACGACGTCAGATTCCGTGATGCTCTTTGCGGTCCTCTCATGACCTACGCACTTGCAGTTCCTCGACGAAAATTCAAAGCCGTTTCAAGTTGGAATCAATGCCGGATAGCTAAGGCGAGCCCTCTGTCAGTTCAGATCGCCTACTCATCACGATCCTAGTAGTCATTGGACTAGATAAGCACAAGCGTTTGAGAAGAGTCGCCGTGCAAGAGTGCCGGTACGGTCCGTTGGAACGCGATCCTTGTTTCTGAGCGTGAACGCTACCGGAGGACGGTCATTGACAGGTAAGACACTGTTTGTCTCTTTTTCTTTTTTCTTTTTTCTTTATTCATTTCTTTTTCATTCACAGCACGCGAAGGCTACCTTGAAAGCGACGGAGATGCCTTGTGGCGATATCGTACTCGCCCCACTGCCGGGTGACAAGGGTTGCGGAAACGCCGCACTGGAGCTTGCCGCGACAGCCAACAAGACTGGGAGGCTCCGTTGAGTGATGACTCGGATGAAGTCACAGAAGAGATGTTCCCGAGTGAGCCCTCCTGCTTCATGGTTACGAAGTACTCCCCGCCGAGAAAAAAAAAAAAGACAAAACGAATAAGATCCTGTCAGATTGAGATATCTCCACCGTCTCGAGGGCGGGCGTGTACACCTTGCAATCAACTCCTCGATCTCTGTACCGTCCCTCCATCGCCACGCGCAACTTGAAATGGCCCATCACCACCAGTCCACGACAAGATGAGCTCGTTGAGTGAGTCAGCGATGTGGGTAAAAAGAGTAATCACATCAATAAAATCTATGTCATAACATGTACTACGACTGTCGTACCATGGAGCCTTCGACCCAGTGTCCGATAATGACGAGACCCAACTTGAAGCTTAAGGTTACTTCCGTTCCGGCCCGGGTGCATTGTCCCCGTGACTTGTGACATGGTCACAGCCAATCCATCTGATTCATCTCTACGTCACCTCTACACCTTCGGAGGTGAGTCTGATCGTTCTACACTTTCAATATGCTTCTGACTCTCCTCGGTGCAGGTTTCCATGTCACGTTTGGTAGTCCTATCGCATCCACCCCTTGAACATGCATCAGAATGGGTCCTCTCGACAGAAATCGACCACGTCGATGAACCTCAACGACGAAGCATACGGACACGCGCTGGACAAGGCGGCGCAGCGGAGCAACTGCAGAGGGCGGGTGTACGGAGTGCTACGGACACAATCACGGAATTGACGATACGCTCGTAATCGTACCACGCGCTGGTCAAGGCGGCGCAGCGGAGAGCCCGTCCGTCGCCCACACCCGCATGTCCATGCCAGCGAGCCACACCTGGATTTCGTACCCTCGAGCAGCGGAAACTGGAGCTCGAGCAGGACGAGTACAAAAGGTTGAACGTGATGAACAAGGCAAAAACTGGCAGATCAGCAACAATGATGTGGGTAGACGACTGATTGTCTTTTTTTTCTCCTTTCTTTTTTTCGCAGTGGAGTTATTGTGCTGAGCTGATGGGGTTTTCAGGACATGTATCTGAGCATCAGCAAGAGTGACATCTGAGTCTGTACCGTCATAAAGAGATCGGCCCCGACAAAGTGGTTGAACTATCACCACGGCGGCCTGCCATCCAGACGACAACGTGAATATGACAATGACCGTGACGACTCGGAGGACAACATCACACTGGCAAGGTCGACAACGGCCCACGAACCGGCGAAACGACGAGGAGGAGGACGGGGAGACGGCACGGTGTCGGTGACACCGCGGTACCGCCATCACGGCGAAGACGAAGATTAGCACGCCCATGGATTCGCGACGACGACGGGACGACGGCGAAATGACGAGGACGGCGAAGAACAAGGAGATGCCACGGCGTCGGCGACACCTCGACGATGACGACGCCCTCAGCAACACCGCGGTACCGCGACGACGAAGAGGACGCGACGTCCCCAATACCATGACGACGTCGACACGGCGACGTTGCAACAGCAACGACTACGAGAACGACGACGACAGGGCGTCACGGCGGAGATGATGAGGGCGGGGAGAGGAAGGGGAGAACGGGGAGATGGCAGTGACACCGTGACGACGACATTTCGCATGGGCGAACGACGAGGACGGGGAGGACGGGGAGACGGGACGGCGTCAGCCTGAGCTGCAATGACGAGGACGATGCGACAAGGACGGCAGTGTCAGCGACGCGCGCACCGCAACCACGACCACGAACCGGCGAAACGACTACGACAACGAGGAGGACGCCGGCGGGGAGACGGCACGGTGACGGTGACGCCGCGATCACGGCGATGACTCGGACGATGACACGGCCGCCACACTGGCACCCTCTCCCTGTGTGCTGGTCCGGTATTGTATTTTATATTTTGTATAGACTAGTACGTAGTTTACAAAATAGTAAACCTTTTGCCAGTGGTAAATTCCTTCGAATGTTTGAATCGACGGAAAGAAACAAAAAGGAAGACAAAGAAACGGAAAAGGATGTGTACGGCTGTAATACAGGAATACAGTAGTACGGCAGCTGCAGCAGCTAAGATTGAAAATCGTGTCTGTACTAGTACCTGTACTACCTGTACTACCTGTACTACCTGTACTACCTGTACAGTCTGTACCTAGTCTGTACCTAGTCTGTACCTCTGTAGGCTCTGTGCGAAATTGGGTGATTTGCTGATGTAACCAATAGCAAAAACGAATACAGGGAAACCAAAGCAACGACCATGATAGTGATGGTGGAAAAGACAAGCCCTCCATTGGCAAATCTGGCCAGTTTGTCAGGTCACCAACGGAACCATGGAATCGA
>JBBPOM010000386.1:0-28315 GCA_038091455.1 Leccinum uliginosum
GTCAGTGATGCAACGAGCCGAGCATTGCCATCATACACCGAGACGAACTTGAAAGTGAACGAACACAATAAGTTATGTAAGTTGGCTGAGAATGACATTGGCATCAACAACACCACAAGAACGAGCGAGTCAATGCACGCGAGCGCAAGCTCAACAACAGAGGGGAACACAACAAATAATCTTTGGAGATCACTCCGAGTCCATGTGCTACGAGGAGAGGGAGGAGAAGGAGGAGAAGGAGGCAGTGGGTAGAGGATGGGCAAGAGTGCTTCGTGCTCTTCGGCCCGGGATGGAATCCCAACCTGCTGGGTATGGCGTGAGCTGCGAGGGTGGGTGGGAACACCTTGCAGACACATGTACCTGGCAGTTGGGATCACACACTCCGGACCCAGGGGAGTGAGCTGCAAGAAAGCCAGAATGGAAATGGAGGCAGGGTGTGGTGAGTGGGTGCTGAAATGCGCGAAGATGCTGCGCTGCAAGGCGGACAAGCGACATGGTGGAGGCAAAAGAGGATGCGGTGCCTCTCGCTTATGTCGCTTGTCCGAAGACCTTGCACTGTGGCTCGTGCCTAACTGTCAATCACAGGCGGACCCGCAGCCCACCTAGTACCCACCACTACAGGGGGTTCAAACGTTCACGTTCAAGGTCGATCGATATCTACTAGACTCGGTAAGGCATCACGTGCATTCTCCTGAGACTCTCTGACACGAGCATGTGCTAGGGTTATGCACCTCAACTCGGATTTTGACTCGTTCTACACCCCGTCGGCTCAAGCGTCCCATGGACGACTGCTTCTCCCACCCCATCACGGGCGTCGCTGGACGTACCATCCTTGTTTATGACCGATACTCAGGATTGCAATTACACTCAGTCCAAGATACACCCGGCACGAAAACGCGTGCACTAAACATCTCATCCAATATCTATCTTATATTTGCTTACGCGCGTGACGATTTAGTTGATGCAGTAGAGGAGTCGATCAAACGGTATGGCGTTTCAGCATGGGGCTCCCTTCAGAAGGTGGTTCGAATGAGCTTCATCTCGCCGCGAGGCTCTCGTTGCGCGTTTCGTCGGCATGGAGGGCTTTAATCAGCTCGATGGGTTTCGCGACCAACTCCACGTTCATCCTTGCCTTAGCAGGCAAAGGGTCCCTCGTGATTTCCACTCGCAACCTTATCTTCGCCTCAAAGGAAACTTGGGTTTATCACTTATGGTCACTCTTTCTCCCAAATAGTTCCCTTTCGATGCATATCATGATGCAGATTGGCGTGTGCATGTGATATGCAAATACATGCAACCAACGAATCCGTTTAATGTCCATGCATATCAACTTTATCAAGTTCCAGCATCAGTCAAACGTGTTCGTGTTCGTATCAAACCCGTGACGGCCCGGGTGTCAGATCGAAGATCGAAGGTGTATAAATATCATACTCATTATCAACACTCTTCCCCCTCAGCCGTCTTCCTTCACTTCTACATTCGTGCTCAACCCGGTGCTGGCCAGTGAGTTCACTCCCACGTGGCATGCGTTGACTCAGAGACTGACTACTCCATGCACCTGCCTAGCCTCATCCACTTCGTGTCTTTCGTTCAGACCAATTGTCCTCGTAACTTTTCTTGCGACACCTCACTCATCTCAGGCTACTATCCAATCCACATCATGAGGCTCGCCATCGTTGCCTTCCTAGCCCTCTTTTCCGTGACACCTGGCACGCTTGCTCTTCCCCGTGCGCCTCAACGTGAACCAGTGAGCTTCGATTCCATCATGTTATATTCTGCATATACCCCATGCCTCTATCTAACCTACTTGTTCAAGGCACCAGAGGGTTCGGAAAACGCACCAGTTGCTCATCCGGTTAACATTCCAGTCGCCCAACCGGTTCAGTTCCCAGTCGCCGAAGAGCACACAGGCCCCCGACCTGCCGGCAACATCCCAGTCGCCCAACCGGTTCAGTTCCCAGTCGCCGAACCGGCGAACATTCCGTTCGGCCAACAGGCCAGGCCGCAGGGTCCGCCCAATTGGTGATATCAAAGCTTATCTTGCAAGAACAAGGCGAGCAGGGCTTGTAGTACGGGGAAATCTTACAAAATCAGAGTACATGTATAGTGTGTGACGGCCATTCACCGTGAAACTAAAAGTTACGACTCTCCACATGGTATATAAATGTCGATTTGATGTACTAGAAACCGGTGCCTGTGATGATTGGCAGAAAAAAGTATCCACCCCGTTTCAAGTCCGTGGACGGATCAACAGATATACTAGAGATCAGCGTCAATCAATGACTCATCTAGATTCGAGCCCGCTTAGCAGTCCGTCCAGTCACCATGTCGCCGTGCGACACAAAGTGCGAGCCGCCCGCACACCGGTAGCCGTTCGTCTGCCTGATCCACTCGAAATCCATCGGACACCGGCCCAGATCCTTGAGCTTCTGTTGCACTTCCATATCCTCTGCGGTACGCGTCTTTCTTTTCTCCTTCTCTGCGTCTTTCTGCAATTGGTTCCACACGGCGTCGGACACGCCAGCGTCGCGTTGTACAGCTTCAACATCGCACTGCGGCGGCAGAGAAACCTCCTCAACGGCCTCAATTCGGGCCTGACCCTGACAAAGTTGGGATTCTTGCTCCTTCGGGCCAAACATGTCGCTCCGGAAAACTGGCGGAAATTTCCTTGCAGTCGACAGGCGCGGAGGGCTATGCAACGGAGGCTTGGGGTAGGTTTCCGTCTGCACAGAGCCCAAAGATATAACTGTACGTCCCGCGCTCTTCCGTGCCTGCTGTTCCTCGAGCATACCTTGCACGATCAGAAAAGCCTCGTCGGCAGAAAGCGAAAGCTTTCTATGACGGGCCATATTTGTGTATGCTTGGCGGACCATCCTCTTCCCGAGCGTCTTGACGTCGCGCGCGTTCCCCCACGACGGAAGCACGGTCATTTGCTCGACGATACCTTGCATCTTGACGTACGACTGCGAGCTTTCTTCCCTCAGCGCAGGAACGTCAACCCTTTTCTTTCGCAGTTCCTGGTCGAGTAGCTCCAAGCATTGCGCTGGGGTCAAATTCGGGAATATGAGCTCCTCGGAGAAACGACTCGAAAGGCCAGGATTGGTCTCGAGCAAAACGTTCATCTCCTTCTCGTACCCGGCCAGGATGACGACGAGCTTATTCACAAATCGCTCGTTGGTCATCAACCCCACAATCTCCTCCATCGCCTCTTTCGCGTACTGACCTTCGCTCAAACGGTAAGCTTCGTCGACGAACAACATTTTTCCGAGCGCCTTGTCAAAGAGTGCCTTGGTCTTAGGGCCCGTTTGTCCCACGTATTGTCCCGTCAAGTCCGTCGCGGAGCACTCGACCACCTCGGCGGAGGCCAAGAATCCCATATCGTAGTATATTTGTCCGACTTTGCGCGCGATCGTCGTCTTGCCACTACCTGTCGGTCAAGTGAGCACTCGAAGAGATTGATTGACCAACATCATGCGTACCTGGTGGTCCTTTGAAGATGAAGCTGGTCGGAATAACTTCCTGTATCTCGTGCACGTCCATCCCATTCACTTTCATTTCTAGAGCGACCCTCTGATAGCCACCCAGTTTCTCCTTCACTTCGACACACCCCACGACGTCCGCGAATATTCTGTCGAGGTTTTCGGACGCCACCTGACTCCGAGCAAAGTCGGGGTCGAAATCTTGAGGTTCGAACATAACGTCCATTGTCTGGAAAGTTGGGAGCGACTCCATCCGCTTCTGGTACCGGGCTTTCGCCAGGCCAAGCAAGTTGTCGACTTCGCCAGCGTTGCCGAAATTGGGCCGGACTTTCATCCGGTGGAGGACTTCGCCTGCAACACGCTTGGCTTCCTCCGAGGCATGCAAGTCCTGTTGTCGGAGCTTGAGTTCGAGAATCTGCATGAGTTGGGTTTGGGTGAAGTCCTTGAAATTGAATGCGTTCTCTATAGCAAATCGACGCGCGAGTCCGGGATTGACGTTCTGTTCGCAAAGTCATGTCAGTTGTGTCGCGAGCGAGATCGCTTACGCCGACCCACTTGGAACATTTCCTCCATCTGATCTTTGTATCCAAGAAGAAGAACACAACGATCTTCGCCAGGAACACTTTGGATTTCAGCGACCATTGTGTCGATGACGGCAGTGTGATAGGAGTTTGCTGAACTCTTGTTGTACAGCATATACGCCTGGGCCATCGCGAAGAATCAGAGCGGCGTCAGAGCGCTGAGCGAACCACGAACCTCGTCAATCACAAGTACCTTTCCTCGCGTGCTCTCGAGGATCGCCTTCGTGTTTTTCTCTGATTCACCCAAGTGGGCCGCCACGAAATCGGATGGATTTTTGACGACGACTGATGTGATAAGACCTCAGTAAGACATTGAAAAAAATTCGCGTTCTGTCAATGACCCACCTTCCCCTTTACTTAACATGCCAAGGTCTGCGAGAATTTGACCATACAGCTTTGCGACCGACGTCTTTCCCGTCCCGGGAGACCCAAGGAAGACTCTATTCAGCGATATCTGTATCGGTTCCTTTTCCACAAGCTCCCGCTGGTAGTTCGTCTCCAACAGTCTGAACATGCCGCGGACGGAATCTTTCACGGACTCCAAGCCAATCAGCTCCTGCAGCTTCTTCCACGGCGTGCTGTCGCGCAGAACCTTGGACGGATCTGGCCCGATCAGGTCCTCCTTCGTCAGTATAAAGTCGTCTACCTGCATCCTCGACTTTCGTTCCCGTTCCAGTCGTTCCGCTTGCCGTTCCCTGATCTTGGCAAACATATTTTCAAGAGCGCGCACGTTCCCGAATCCTGGTTGGCCACTCCCTCGAACCAGGTGCCGGACGGCGATGCGAGCATACAGCCCGTCGATGCCGCCCTCGACTTCCATCCAGCCCTTGTAGCGCTTGTTCACCATATCCTCCAGCATCAGCATGAACTCTTTGTGAGTGTAGTCCGAGAACTGTAGCAAGTACGGAAATCGACTGGAGAGTCCCGGATTATGCCCGAAGAACTTCTCCATCGGGTCCCTGTACCCAGCGAGGATGAATACGAGCGTCCCGATCTTGTTCTCCATCTCATCGAGGAGGTAGTCTAGGACTTGTCTGCCCGACCGATCGTGGTCGCTCACAAGCTGGTAGGCCTCGTCGATGAAGATGGTACCACCTCCGACGTTGAGAGCTTTGTCTATGAGCGTTTTTGCACCTTGTACTCCCCCGAAAGAGAGCTTTGACCCTGTGGTCTCTGAGACGGAGTTTCCAGGAAGTGCACCAATAGACGCGAGAAACTCCGCATAGAGTCTGGCGATCGTAGTCTTCCCTAAGAGAGAATCAACTTCAATCTGACCTCGTGGCGAGCATGCTCACCTGTCCCTGGGTTACCAACCAAAACAACATTTAGGCGCTCCTTGCTGATCGGAACACCTTGACGGTTCGCAGTGTTGATGATGCCTTTGATGTTCAGGATTTGTTCCTTCACATGTTCGAGGCCAATCATACCCATGATCTTATCGATGGCAGAGCTCTGCACTCCTTGAGCATGTTTTTGGTTCTCCCATCTATCCCTGGATGCAGATGGAAACTCGGTATGCAACTGGGCGGAAGGAGTGCGCGCGACTCGCGACGTAACCAAGGGCTGACTTGCACTTCGATCAATATGAGACAATACTGCACCGAGAGTGACCGCCCTGCTGCCGGAGCAAGCAGGTAAATAGAAATGGACCACACCAGCACAAGACAACCACATACAAATGATCACCTGGCCAGTAGAGTTCAATACCCTTGGCCATGAAATAAGATTGCAATTGAGTGATGAGCCAGTCGTTCATCAACGATCCTCCGACCAAGAATGCCGTCTGACGATCGATAATAAGCTGCGTTGTCCACTCCCTCAAATAAAACACAATCCTACATCAATCATCGCAGTTGTATTTTGCCGTTGTTTCTCGAATGCGTCTGTGATGGTGTTGAAAACGAGATTATAGTAGGCATTTCTGAATTCATCTGCATTGTTCTGCAAATGATGTGCAGTGCTACTGAGATGCAAGATAGTCATCAGATAGTCAGACGGACAGAACGAATCCGGGTCCTACCTGGAATCCGGAGCGGTCAGCTGGGGTTGGGCATGAGTTGTGGCGTGGCGCATGAGAACCGGGTCCAGTCGGTGACCTAGCGAGAAAAGGCAAGGGGTTGAGCATTCAGATGAATGCCGTCTCTAGAACGAAGCACATACAACGAGCAGGAGCGACTTCCGCACAGGAAATCGGGCTGTGCGCCACAGAATACATGCTCAAGTCGATCATCCCTCCACCAACGTTAATGATGACTAAAGCGAGCGTGCTGACGTTCGGACGTTGTGCGAGAATGTTTGCACAGTAGTGAAGGCTAGCTTCACACTCGGTGATTATACGAACACGGGAACGCCCTTCAGGAGTGCTGGGGACAAGACCAGCACTCTCGACAGCCCGGCGATACTGCTGCCGCTGCGCACCCTCCCAATCGTTTGGATGAGTAAAGATGAATTCGATGGAGTCCTCGATCGACGACCAGTCGAACCAAGGGTGACGTGCTTGAATATGACTACTGACGAACTCGAACAGATACTTGACGAAATCTGTCAAGACATCGATGACTGTTTTCCCAAAGGGCAAGGGCGGTATATAGCCTCCTGGTTCAGCACTAGAAGAAGTTAGATTCTGCGGCCTGAGGTGAAGCTTCCAGCTGGATGTAATGAATCTAGTCATTCAAGAGCTTCACAACGAGCAAGGGAAACTGACCACTCCGCTTTCCTCCAACCTTCTCTCGCGGCTGTCTCGCCGACATGGTCGGCTAGCGCCTGGGTGCCAACGGCTTTCACGCTGCCATCCGAACCGTAATACAATAGAGAAGGCACTTTGATGACGCATTTTGTCTGGCTGTGAGCGTGTTAGGATGGTTTGGAGTGGAGATAGACGGATGTTACCTAGTGAGCGGGTGGATCTCTGGAAGTTGTCCATGTTGGAGGATGGAGTATGAGACGCCGCTATGAGTTGTGCCGATGTCAAATGCAAGCACGAGTTTGGTCCTGCCTGCGTATATTTTTCGATTAGACATGGATTCTGAGGAGGAGAAGACGCGACTGGAGTGCGATATATACCTTGGAGAGCCTTTCTAGAGGCCGACTTGGGTGAGGTGGCCCGGGAAATTGGCTGCAAGGGTTGAATGGCGGTATCAGTGGTTACATAAGCATGAATGAATGGTAGTCCGGCGCAAATGTATGATCGTGCCAGTGATCCGCTGCCAACCAACACAACCAATACAGCAAGTATGTATTTATATATCTCCGTTCTACCAAGAAGAACCCTTACGGCCGTAAGACGCCAAATGCATTGGTTTGTCGGGGGTTACTGGCCATGATCTTGGTGATCCGAAGCCAAGTTGCGGCTGCCGATTCACCCTTGAGGCATCCGCATGTTCATACCTGCTTGCGTCCTGCCACCTTCTGTCGAGGCATGCAAGAGTTCGTGCGCCTCTCGTTCCATACCCAGACCTCGCCTCACGCTGCGCCAATGCTCTCCTCGCACCTCACAACCGCCGTGGAGCCAGGAACTCAGGCATGCACAGCCATCCTTTTTTTCGGCCGGAATGCTCTACGTCCGACTCGGACTGCCGTTCACATTCTCTCCGTGTGATAGAGAGGACACCAAGCGTGAGTTTTCTTCGTTTCAAGTTCGTCTCCCATTCCTCCTCTTCGTTGTACACGGCATTTTCGATCTTAAATGTGACTATGTTCTTATCTTATTTCTCCTTTTCTTCGAATTTGACCAAGCTCATACAAGATACCGTGTCACGCACTTCACTTTATAGATAAGACTTACGTTCCACCCATCCACCCTCATAACATATATGATTATCCTGTTTAACATGATGCCGTATATCATCCTTCCGAACACTTGAACGTCTTTGGTTCACCACAATCCTTCTGTGATTGGCTATTGAATGCATTAAAAAACCATCATTTGCACTGCAGTCAAAGCGAAACCCCTCAGGCTTTTATTGCTTCTGTCGCACTTAATGAATTTTCACTCGAAATCTATCATGCAACGCTTCAGGTATCCCTTTCCAAGAATATTAATGTGCAATACTTTGCGTCTGCTGACTACACTCATCGTCCAGTTTTACATGATGTACACACTTCACGGGAGTCACCTGATTCAAATTCTGCCAAGTGTGTCGCTTACACTTTGCATGAGCTACCCTCTTGGCTGATTCATCCTGATAGCGTTTACGAGGAAAGTCTGTATCGCTTAAAGGTTGATGTTCTCATTACATCTGTTAAACCTCACAAAGCCACAGAACAATACAGTGAAGGCTATTTTTTTAATCACAGTTTTACTGTCTCACTTTCTCGAAACTCGCGCGTCGATCTATCTTCATCCTTGTGAAAGAACCCTAAAAAATTGGTGATGGTTATGTTCCTTTCCCATGCGCGTGACGTGTGGTTTCATTTGTATCTGCAATTTTCCATAGGCCTCGAAACATAGTCTGTGGGTTCACTGACGAAACCGTTCACAATCATCGCGTAGCCTGTTTTAGTTTTTTCCTCACCTTCAACGACTGACAATGTATGATCTAACTCTTCGATCCAACGCATCCTCCTCAAAGAACATGTACTCTCGATCCCGTCTTGAAACAATGCATTGGTTTGATTCACCATATCCTCACTCGAACGCACTACTTCGAATGCGCAGGCACCATTGCCATTTGTAACTTATACGTGTACATTCACAGCTGTTATTGATGAGAAGAACGGCTTTTATATACTAGCACGTATTCTTGACTATGAATATGGACAGATCATCATTGTGACATGTCGGCGACATGCTCTACAGACGCTCAGACACGAAAAGCGGAACGGCGTAAATTCACGCGAGAAGTCTAGGGGCTGAAAGTGTAAGTGGTGCACGTCAGACCCCTGTTGATTGGCCATTGGACCATTGTCCCAAAAAATGATGTCTGAATCAGTGGAGTTCGGGCTCGGCCTTCGATATTCAAGTCAGCTTGTGTCACAACGGAGTCGGGGACGTGGCAACAACGATGTCCTTGTACGCAAGTGTATCCAGACGAACCAGCCACCGCCAAATTTGTCCACCGCCAATTGGCAAATGTAGATGTTTTCTGCAATGGAACCGAGACAGATCGAATACCATGGAGGAACGTCACAGCAGACGCGAGGTGAATCCTTACGCCAAATGATTTACTATTGATCAGCCAAGGCATGAAATCTGCTCAAGATACATAATGCAGCCTTGTAGCATCCAATAACATGGTGCAATGATCTACAGATGGACTAATTGATTGTAAGTGATGGATGTCCTTGCGAAAACAATGAGTTGTTGATATGAATGTCTGTAAAGACAAATTTAGAATACAAACACAGGGCAAGCTGAACAACACACATGCGCCCACTCACCCTATGAATATGGCAACCCTCCATTAAGCCCCCCACTTCCGTCCCCACTTCCACTCCCGCCTCCCACAGGTGGCCCTCCAAATCCACCTCGCTCTCGTTCCCTCCCTCGTTCCCGATCCCGATCCCGATCCCGATCCTTTTCTCGCTCGTACCGACCTCCTCCAGTACCAAGTGGAACCAACGGTTTCGGAGGTAACCCTAGAGGCCGCTCAGGCAACGACGGATGTAGAGGTGGTCTCGAAACATTTCCCCTCTCACCACCCTCACCTCTGTCAGACGGATGATGCCGCCCATACCCTCGTCCATGGCTGTGACCATACCCGTGGGGTGGCATCGGTAGCGGCGGTGGATGATTCTGCGGAGGCGGTGGCGCGCCGTATCCATTCGGAGCTATGCCAGGTCCAGGGTGTCCGTACGCGCCTGGGGGCGGTGGGTGTCCGTACCCACTACCCATGGACATATTAGCGCCAGATGGTCCTTGCGCCTGCTGCATCAACGCGGTGAACATGACAGGTGGAGGTGGAGGTCTCGGTGGCCGCCCATGTCCGTGTCCAGGTGGTGGATGCCCATAGAAACCCTGTCCGTGCTGAAGCGCAGGACGTACGTGTTCAGGGGGCGGATGAGGAGGTTGTTTGGGCGGGAGGTTGTGCCGACGGCCTCGTCTGTCGAATTCATGGGATGCCTCGTAAACGGGAAGTCTGGGAGTCAAGCAGCATGAGCAAGGAGAGAAAACCGGATTGGCAGTGGGAACTCACGTTTTGGGATCGGCAGGTAATGGGTCCGTCCAGAAGTAGTCGTGATCGAGCGCCTGCGAAGCTGTGATCCTATCCCGCGGATTACACGTCAGGAGCTTGTCTAGAAGATCACATGTCTCTGGACCGATGCTGATGCTGCACGCAACCGGTGGCGAGGAACATCAATTAATACTCAACGAGGGAAAATCGGCATCTGATACACACCTGACAAACGTATTCTTTAACTTCTTTGGGTAATTTTGGAACCGTTTAACCCCCTCACATCCGGGTAACGCATCAAAGTTTGGCCATGTGTGCTGGTTAGGAGTCCCACATAATTGCCATATTTTCTCCAGTTGATCGATATCGGATGTCCCGGGAAGGATCGGTTTGCGCATGAACATTTCGCCAAGGACACAACTGCAGACGGAGCAGATCAGCCCGTCAATCTCGGATGATGATGCTTCTCGTGACACTTACCCGATACCCCATATATCAACTTCGCCTCCGTACTGTCTCGCTCCGAGGAGCAACTCCGGAGGTCTGTACCACCTCGTTACGACGCAATTTGTGTACCTCTTTTCCTTTCCGTCTGGGTATTTGCCGCCCTTGCCTTGGGAGTCGCCCCCTATCGACGGGAGTACAATGGAGGGATCAAATGTACGTGCAAGACCGAAATCGGCTATGCGAAGAGATCCAGAATTGGATATAAGTAAGTTGGCGGCCTTCATATCACGGTGGAGGATGTGGTTCTGCGTATATGCACACGCTCGTTACCAGTATTTAAAACCAAAACGAGGTGCTCACTCGGTGCATATACTCGGTTCCTTCCAAAAGCTGTTTCATATACAGCTTGATATGACTGGGCTGAAGCTTTACTCTCTCGTTCTCCAACAACCCTGCCAGGTCGTGGTCCATGTACGGAAAGACCATGTACACGGAGAGAGGAGACTCCTTGCCTTTACCTAGCCCACATCAGCCAAATAAGCACTTATCACAAAGTTGACAGAAAGGAAGCCAAAACCCACTCCGAACCACAAACATGTCAACGATATCCACGATGCAAGGATGTTTCATTGCTTTGAGAATCTTGATTTCCCGAAGGGCAGTCACAGGCATGCCTTCCTTCTCATTGTGCATGAGAATGCGCTTCAGAGCTACGGCCCGTCCTGTAGAGATCTGAACTGCTTTGTGAACTTCGCTGGGTAGCACGGATACGATGGACTAGAGTCAGCTTGCAACACAATCACGCCACGACGCCACGTACCCAAACGTCCCTTCGCCAACCTTTGTCGTGACGTTGTAATCGGACTGCTTGCCACATCCCTCGAATGTCCTCCTGTAGGCTTCCATCTCCTCTTTGCGTGACCTCTGGACGGGCTCTCGTTTCTTCTTTCCCATTGCCACTGCGGTGCCACTTTCACCACTTTGTCCACGTCTCTCATCAGCAACCGCAGCGCGCTTCTCCCGCGCTCTCTGTATGTCCTCATCTCTAGCGGGCGGCAAAGGTAAAGGTGACGGTGAATGGTCGCCGCGTGGAGCATTGGGGCGGTCGAAAACTTCCACATGAGCTGGGGGTAGAGTGTCGTCCG
Source organism: Leccinum uliginosum (assembly GCA_038091455.1). Lineage (NCBI taxonomy): Eukaryota > Fungi > Basidiomycota > Agaricomycetes > Boletales > Boletaceae > Leccinum > Leccinum uliginosum. The sequence continues at coordinate 11,766 of JBBPOM010000386.1, forward strand.
TGACATCCACGGGATCCTCTGCCATGGGTACCTCCGTGGGCTCAGAAGGCGGTGCGGGCGGTGCTGGGGAACGCGGTTGCGGTGGGGTATGTAGAGGGGACATGGGTGATGGCGAGACGGGACGGTATTGCGCGTCTGTCAATGTCAATCGTACAAGGAGATGCATTCGTCGACTCTGGAACGCACCTGAGTGTGGCAATTCGTGGCCCACGCCACCTCGACGTTCTGCCCTGCTTGGACCTGGTGGCGCACCCGCACCCCAATATGTGTCGTTTCTTGATCGTTGATCACGATCCCTAAACTCTGAGTGCATTCTATCTGGACGAGAGTCCCTAGACAAGGGCGAGAATGCCGGGGGTGGTGGTGATCGACGGGCCGGAAGTCTGTGTTTTCGGTAGTGATTCGGCGAGGACGGGGAGGGTGAGCGTGAGTGGGACTGGGACTGGGACTGGCGAGGTGACACGGGAGAGCGGGGACGAGGAAGCGGTGGCGTGCGTGCAGCGTCACGAGGGACATCTCTGTCAAAATGGGAATATCGTTCTCGCCCTCCGCGTGGGGGATGTGGTTGCATTGGCGGGGGCGGCGGAGGTGGCCTGTAGGACCGGGGGTCGTACGGATGTCTGTCCCAGTCTCTTTCTCGTGGGTGCTCCCATGGCGGTAGTGGACGTCGGTCCCTGTCGCGGTCGCGGTCTCTGTCCCAGGGGCGCTCGTCGGGAACCCAGGTGTCCATGCGACGACGCCCATCTTGTGGACGATGGTCGCGAAACTTGGGCTTGTCGCGGCGGTAGTCTTCCTCGGGCGGGCGGTCATATTGCTGCGGAGGCTTCCTGTCGTCTAGAGGGAAGCGAGAGGGCAAGCGGGGCTCTAAGGACGGCAGAGGCACCTTTGGTTTGAAGGGAAACTTTATCTTTGACTCGAACTTTGCGGAGGAGGAGGGTGAGGAGGGGTGAGAGCCGAGTGGGAGGGCGGGAGTGTCGGGAGCGTCGGGGTCGTCGAGTTCGCCCTCCTCTGGCTCTGAGGCTGAGGGTCGCTGGGGCGGTGAATCTATGCGTTTCGGGAGACTCGACGACGACGGGACGTTCATCGACGTGGACCGCAAAAAATAAGATGAATTAGGTAATCATCACATCCATGCTCCTCCTCAAACGTCTAGTGTCCGGTAGAAGAACTCGCTTCAGGGACGATCAACTCAACCTCGAATTAGGTACTTATGTACGTTCCGATCACCCCCCTTCTTCAACTGAAAACACAGACCTCGCCTATGTCACAGATCAGATCATCGTCATGGGTTTCCCCGCTGTCGGCGTGGAGAGCATCTACCGCAATCGCCGTGCAGACGTGCAGCGCTTCTTGTCAACCCACCACGGCGCAGATTTCTGGGTGTTCAACTTTTGCCCCCTCACCGAAAACGCTTACCCCGAATCCGTGTTTGATGGTCGCGTGAGCAGGTATCCATTTCCCGACCACCAGTCAGTCGCCCCGCTTTCCCTGCAGAGCCATACTCACTCTCACAGCGTTCCGCCGTTCTCTTATCTTTCGTTGGTCACCCGTGAAATGCATGCTTGGCTATCTGGCTCGGATCGGCGTGTGGTAGTGCTGCACTGCAAAGGTGGTCGTCTCTCTACCTCTTCCTTCCGTTCCTAACCAGAATCCAGCTGGTAAAGGGAGGTCAGGCACTCTGGCGTGCGCATATTTGCTCACACTTCATACTCCTCCTTCCGCCTCCATCTCCAGCTCTGGCCATCAAAGTCTGAGCGCATGGTCCCTGATTGCCGATGGGGAAGGTTTGCAAACCCCTTCGGAGGACAAGTCTCCGGCCTTACCTGCCATAGCCGAACATTCATCTCCATTTGCTTCTCCTGGTGCGGATCTGTCCAGGGTATCGTCAGAACCAGCGATAACCACGCTAGAACAAGTGCTCAACCTCCATACGTCCAGACGTATGAAACCTTCTCTTTCCTCCTCTACATATCTCCGAGCCGTCCCACCCACCAGAAAGCCCAAGATGGGCGTTAGCATTCCGAGCCAACAACGATGGCTGTCCTATTGGTCGCAAGTTCTCGCCGGCAAAAGACCCCTCTCATCACAACCATTCCAAGTCAAGGACCATCCGGAAACCTCATTGACATCGCAGACTCCAAAAATCAAGTTGACCGAGCTCAGGATTCGAATGCATGAGCCATCCCGGATACAGCCCCACTTGGTGCAGGCGGCGAGTGTGGTAATTACGAGCGTTGGAAAAGGCCGCGCGATCAGTGAAACAACGACAGGAAGACTCTGGGCATCTCTGGCGCGATATAGCGACCGCCTTGTTGACGAACTTGAGCAATGGAAGGATGAGTCACGTACCACGACAAGAATAATCAATTCTAGTCCCTTCAGGAACGATCGATGGGACAAGACAAAGATGGTACGCAGTTTTTCACATATGGGCCTATCGGACGTCCAGCCGTCTCAACAAGGCGAGAGTGTGCGTATTATTCTCTCTCGTGCGGACTATTCTTATGTCAAGAATGACCATAACAGAAGCCGACTTGGACCTATGTTCTACTCCCCGTGGATGGATCTGAAGGGGACTGGGTGAATTTGCATGCGCCACTGCCTGAGTTGAACCCCGAAAACTCGCAACGGGAAGTATCGATGCTGGAGGGTCCTTCGTGTGCTTCTGTCCCAACTCAGGTGGAAGAAGAAGACTCGTCGGGTATCGTACTTGACGCAAATCGTGAACTTCGAATCAAACTTTTCTTGGGCGAGGTTGTCCGCTTGGTGTACACTCTACAACGAGCACTACTCATACACTATTCACAGATTCCTCTCGGATGGGTGTGGCTCATCCCTACATTCCATATGTCTCCCGACTCGCTGTCGTCTAGTCTTGTCCTTTCCAGTGATGACTTCGACTTCGCGATCGGGCTCGGCAAGGCGTTAGTTGACATGAAGATATCGTTTGCACGCTGTGACGACCCGTCTAACCATGTTTCATGATCACGACGAAACCTCTCTTCTGGATAAAGGTGTGTTTAACTGTGCTACGCGTACGCTACGACACATAGTACTTCCTCAGTAAATACCCGGGACCGGAGTTTTTTTGCCACCTCAGCGACAAAACGACATCCACATCTTACAAACGCTGGTATACGTGCCTAAACATTTGTTTCCTGAGGTGCAACTACACCAACTTGTCAATCCGAACACTCGCATATCTTCGTCCGCGGTACGATCCAAGCTTTTGAACGCGGCAACCAACTTCGTTGGAGGTTATCCCCCATGCCACGTCGACGGTCAGACAAGGTTCACTGTTTCGCATCAGATTCGAAGGTCCGACCCTGCTGAATTTGCGATGTGGAGGCCACCGCTGGCAGCACAAGAAAATGATAAGTTCCCAGATTGGCGGCAACAACAGACAACATGCGGAACGCATCGTTGCGCCTTGGTTTGTTTTTGAGCCTCACTACGACCAGCAACTTAAATTGATTTGGGCCGCTACCTTTAACGAAGGTCCGAAACATGTCTCCTGTACCACATGGGTTCATTATGGTAGGTGGAATGATGCTCCACTACTGTGGGGCATGAGGTTAACTCGTGCAATTGACGTCAAAGGGTTTCATCAATTAAATTTATACATCCCCGGGAATAGGCCTTTTTTCACTAATATTTGAATGAATATGGTGGCAGACTCTGGTCATGGTCAAGTAATGCGACGCCTTTGTCAGTCGTGCTTGCACTCGACTCCCTCAGTCAACTCGTCGTTGGTGCCTACCCAGTGATTGACCATGCTCCCGTTCGCGCTTAAAGTTGTATGGTTCTGCCTCGTGTTTTTAGGTGAGACAGTCATCTTGTTTCAGGTCAAAGGTGAACGTCTCATGCAAGCCAACTTTACTAGGCATCATTGGGTAGTTCTATACACTTTTGCGCGAGCCATTGACTGTTACTGGCTTCTGACATATGCCTTCTTTGCAACGTCATTGGAAGGAATATTCTGTCTCAGTGTGGTACACCATGCAACCGTAGAGAATGCGCTGCTGATCCACCCGGTGTAGGGATGATTTATGAGATGGACCCGACCCCTTTAAAATGCCGAAAGCTTTCTGCTTACCTGTGTTGATCAGTCTGTAGTTCAGCGAGCAGTGAGTTAATTTTTCTGTACAGTCCAGACATTTATAATCTATTACTCTGCGTGGTCTCTCACTGGCATCTGTGCTGCCTTCACGTGCGCTACGGCCGGTTCGGTGCTGTGACCTCGGGTCGGAACATTTTCAGCCCTGCGTGAGCGAATCTTTACCCACCAACTTCACTTGACGAAGGACGTACTTCTTCAGGACAGTTACGTGGACAAACAAGTACTATATCCCCATCGTCGTATTTCCTCTCGTTTGCCTATCAATTTCAGTCCCCGTCCTACTAAGCGTAGAAGCCATTCAGCCTACGGACGACCTCCATTGTGATGCGAGCCATTCGGAATGGTAAGCTGACCTAGCGAAATGGCACGAGCTGCTCATCCATATTCGATCAACGCAAGGGACGTTTTCTGGGATATGCCGGCTTCTCAATGATTCTTACTGTCCCCTACTTCATCCTGTCCACCGTCGCCGCCCGCCGGATAGTGCAAATACATCGCAACAGCCAGCGGAGCCGTTGGTCGCTTAGAATGAACAGGAGTAGCCGCTTGCGTTTCCGGTCACAGCAGAGCTCTGAACGGAACGCCACCATGGAGAAACCATCGAGCTCGCTTGTTGCATCACCAGACTCCAGATTGCTTACTCCTGAATCACCGCATTCGTTGCAATTTGTGCAACCATCAAGTGTTGGTACAGCCGCGCCTCGCTGCATCGATCAGGATGAGTCGCCATCCACGACCCTTGACGTATCATCCTCATCTTCCAGACGACTTGAACCATGGGAAGCCATGGTGATCGAGGAGGTTTCTTATGGGGTTGATTCAGTGAGGCATATAGACGTGACGATGTCCCGTAAGTTGCATTGAATGAGTGCGGTATGGGTATGTACAGTGTTCGGTGACTGACGTGACCCGCATCAGCGATTGCGCCCGATATGCCGCCTTCTTCACCGAATCTTGCGCCGGCCATCTGGCGGTTGACCTTGTTCCAGATGTAGGTCTCAAAATCCACTGCAGCGTGGTCCGTTTGGATTGCTGACTTGGGTGTCATGCCAGTGCGTTCTTCATGATACAGTGTCTTGCAGGTCTGTCGACGATTATTGATGTGTTCGGGACCGGCCGACACCGACGCCGTTTGGTTCGCAACATGTTGCGCTCGTCTTAGCGAGCTGGGGTCGTGCAATCGTTTTCGGTGAGTATGTAGCATGCTCGGGCAGTGCTGCCTTGCATGCACATGGCGCTGAATTTGCGACGACAGGGCATCTACCATCTGTTCGACGTGATGTTTTAGGAATAATTTGATTGAAAAGTGTATGATACTACCGGGTCAGTTTCAACAGCAATCAGCGTCGACGCGAACTGTTCGACAAGCAAAGAGAAATGGGTGAGATCCTGAACAAGAAAGCATACAGTCTACTCCCTCGTAAGCCATAGGTCTTTGGATTCCCGAGCTGCTTTTTGACGCGCTGTGGTCTCCAATAACCCATAACCCATACCTTTGGAACTGTCCCGACAGCTACTTAAGTTATACGTTAGGACTCGGAGGTGATGTACTTGGTTGCCAGGGTAATTGCACTGCGTCTCGGCTACTAGTAACTCTCGTAAAGCGGAGTGTTCCTGCGATCACACTGCCTCTGCCAGTGGGGACCTCTCGGCGAAAGTAGCGCTCGAATTAATGACAATGATCCCAGTGACTCGGCGTGTGCACGCTTTATCAGATTGTGCCGGTCAAAATGGAGCTGAGTTGCCATGGTAGTCCCGGACCCATTTTCGTTTGTTCGTTCGTTCGCATGTTAACGCTTCAGCGCCTCTGATAGTATGACTCGGAAGTGATTGAATTGAAGTGTCACTGACTGTCAGCTGAAGCCCGACCACGCCGGACCCCATAAAAATCGTACCCATCAGTCTCTTACCCTGCATACACTGAGAAATATATAATAGTCGCTGCTGTCATACCCAGTATAGTATGAGAAATTCAAGTAAAAAACGACCGTATATTTATTACTTGGTCGCAACATTTCCCCAACACTTTCCAAACACGTGCGGCAGCGTCCCCAATTTTCTGGCCGCAGCCTGTTGCACATACACAGTTGCGCTTCGGACGCCGAAACCTCCCCAATAATGTCTCGGTTGACGTTGTGGCCGCCCTACGGTAGATGGGTTCCTTGGCCAAGGTTCTTAAGGACAATAAATAATTTTGAATGAAAATGCCGGAACTTATATCACCACGTCCCGAAATTGTGGCAACCCCAAAGAATTTACACTGCATAAAAACCCGGCGCGTCGACGCGTTGGAGCTTTCTTCGTCTCTTGTTCTTTGACCAACTTCTCCGTTCATGTCGTCGGACCCTCCACCCTTCTCCACACCGTTAGATATGGCGACCACCATTCCCCCGATCACGAGCAAGGCCCACTCTGGGCCCAAGTCCATCGATTCAACACAATTTGTTGAAGACCCCGAACACACTCCCGCCGACGCCAATATTCCTGACAACTACGTGTCCTACACCCTCAAGTACCAAAAACCATTGCCTCCAGTGACATGGGATAACCTGATGCAAAACCTCAACTGGCTTCACGTGGGGATTCTCGGCCTTCCCCCACTGCTTGGGTTCATTGGGGCTTGTTACACCCCCCTCAGATGGGAGACGGCCGTTTGGGCCGTCATTTATTACTACATGACCGGCCTAGGTTCATTTTCTTGTTGCTTCCTTCGTGAACCCGCCTCAATTTTTTTTGTTCTGTTCTTTTTCGTTTTTTAGGCATTACCGCTGGTTACCACCGTCTTTGGGCTCATCGCTCATATAACGCGTCGATACTTCTGCAATATGTGCTTGCTCTCTTGGGTGCCGGTGCCGTTGAGGGTTCCATCAGATGGTGGGCTCGTGGCCACCGTGCTCACCACCGTTACACCGACACCGACCTTGACCCTTACAACGCCCATAAAGGGCTGCTGTGGTCGCACATTGGTTGGATGATCTTGAAACCTCGCCGGAAACCCGGCGTGGCAGACGTTAGCGACCTTTCAAAGAACGATATTGTGAAATGGCAACACCGCCATTACCTCAAGCTGGTCTTCATCATGGGCGTGTTCTTCCCAACGCTCGTTGCTGGTCTTGGGTGGGGCGACTGGAAGGGTGGCTATATCTACGCCGGTTTGCTGAGATTGGTCTTTGTCCATCATGTGAGTATGTTCAATCGCGGAAGACTATATGCTCACATACGCAGTCAACCTTTTGTGTCAACTCGCTCGCACATTGGTTGGGCGAGACCCCTTTCGACGACAAACATACTCCTCGTGATCACTTGGTTACTGCACTGGTCACCATCGGGGAGGGCTACCACAACTTTCATCATCAATTCCCTATGGATTACCGAAACGCGATCAGGTGGTACCAGTACGATCCCACCAAGTGGTTTATTTGGGTCTGCCAGCAGTTGGGACTTGCTTCGCACCTCAAGGTATGGTCGTCATTGCCCAGACCTTTCGCCCATTCTAATTTCGCCCATCTTGTAGACGTTCCCTGACAACGAGGTTCGCAAAGGTCAACTCACAATGCAACTGAAGCGTCTGCGTGAGACTCAGGAAAAACTGTCTTGGCCCTCTGACAATAGCGACCTTCCTGTGATCAATTGGGAAAGCTGTGAGTACACGCAAGCCACGTACCTTTTGTCATTGACCTGTCATGTAGATTTGGCCCAGGCCAAGCCGCGACCATTGATCTGCATTGCCGGTTTCATTCATGATGTGTCTGACTTCCTTGATGAGCACCCGGGTGGCCGACACCTTTTGACCAAGCACATTGGTAAAGATGCTACTACCGCTTTCTTTGGTGGAGTATACGATCATAGCAATGCTGCACACAACGTAGGCATTGTCCACCTATGTCTCCTTCGCGGTACTGAGATGCTTCACAGTTGCTTGCTATGAAGCGAGTGGGTGTTCTGCGTGGTGGTGCGCCACATGGTCTTGAGGACAAGACCATCCCACCAAGCCAGCGTCTCCGTATCGCGCGCTACAATGAGCTCAGTGCCAGTGGATACAGCTCAGCAGCGCTCTCGGATGGTGAGGGTCTCATGGGCTAGTTGCAACACGTTTAGATATGGACGATGGCGAAATTCGTGAATAGAAAGAAGTCTTCAGCATAGTGAATAATATTTGTGCCCCGCATACGCATACGCTCTCCAATGCCTTGTTATGCCTTTATGATAATAGACAATCAACTGCAAAAGTGAAGATTTTAAAATATTACGGATTCGATCAATCGTGGATATTTGTTACTACTACGAGCTTCAAGTGCACTTGGTTACTATGTGTACAGTAACCCTCAGGGGCCACCATCACGGCCCATTAGGTTCCGGCTTTGAGACATCTCGAACGATATATCGGATGATATCGCACACGTCTTTAACGTTTTTCCTGTTTCTGTAATGTTGCGTCGGGCTCGCGAGTAGTTGTCAAATGACCAACAACCGTCAGAGGAGAGAAAAAAATGACATTGTTGGGAACTTGCTGTGCCCGGAACACAACCCTATGTGCTTATTATGTCCAGGAACTGATGCGCTGGAACCAGGCAATCCTAATTTGATTCCGACGTCAAGTCATTGGTCAGAGCGTGTAAGCAAAGGCACGATATCAACCATGTGGACGGACTATTCCGAGTGGAACCGCAAGGAATCAATAGTGAAAAACATCGTCGCAGTGCATGCTCCATTTCACGAGAAACCACTGGCGTTGGTGTTGAGTGGCCTATTTCAAAGAGTATTACAACCTCGTTTTTGTTTCCTGTCCACGGTCGGATTACTTGTCAATCTCAGTTACTAGCGCTGGTTAATCAGCTGTGCGCGGCGTGCATTTGACAACAAACTATGTAAGTACTTGGCAGTTGACTCAGTTGTGGGCTCGGACTCGGAGACTGGTGACCAGCCCATCCAAAAGAGGCAATAATGAGGCGACGACGGCTTCGCCTCAGCATTGCCTCTTTTGGAGGGGCTGGTCACCAGTCTAGCCGAGCCAAGAAGTCGGTCGTCCGTCACAACAGAGTACTTTTAGGTTACCTAATGTCGCGGAGATGATTCAGATTACCTGAGTCCGGTAGCTAATTTATTTGGCAACTGTCACGTGTAACGCCCGATTAGAAAGCCCGGAGTCAGGACAGCCTGTCACGCGCCCCGGCCGGTTGCCTCCATACAGTACTTGCGGTTTCGAGGGGCGGTTCCGTTGTGACGTGTGACAGGTCGGCATTTTCCACGGCATCCTTCCCCTTGTCTGCGAGAGAACTGGCAGTGAGTGCAACGAGTATCACGACTTTTGGAAACTCGGAATGTCGGTTCAGATGGCGAGGACAGCAGTTTATTGCAGCCATCTATTTCAAGTAGTTTGATGCATCAAGACATTTGTTGCGGGAGCGTCAACGATGTGTTGTTTGGAGTGCCGGCATCATTTGATTACGTCAAGGGAGGGCCATTCGGCGTGGGGATAGGCACGGGCCGTTATACCATACAAGGGGGGCGCTGATTCAATTCCGTGGAATACATATCCTCGACTCTCCCAATCTCTCCGCTCCCGCTTCCCCCACTGCTACCAGTTCTGCACAATCTCTCAAAGATGCCTCCTAAAAGACAAAAGTTCTCCGACGATGACCCTCTCACCCGCGCCATTGCACCCCCGCCCAACGAGACTCCAGCCGAGCGAGAGCTTCGCATAGCAGCAGAACTCGAAGCTAAGCGAATTTCGGACGCAATCGACGACGAGTTGAATCGCCAGCGCATCGCTGATAGAAAGAGCCCTAAGCCCGTGAAAATACTACTGCTCGGTGCGCCCAACAGTCCGCTCATCTTTCCTGTGCTCTACAACTGACCCCGCGTCTTCGCTAGGTCAAAGCGAATCTGGTATGTCCGCTTGATGGGTCTTCTTATCCCCACTGAACACCATCTCCCTCCCCACAGGAAAATCTACCACCCTGAAGAGTATGTAATTGTCTGCACACAATAGGGCATCCGACTAATCGCTATTCATATATAGATTTTCAGCTCATGCATTCTCCCAAGGTTTGCTAACACATCGGCGAACCTCATGGCGTACATTGATTTTTTACATACATCCAGGCTTTCCGTGCAGAGAAAGCTTCATGGCGTGCTGTTATCCAGCTCAACGTCGTCCAGTCTGTTCATGCTATCCTCGACCTCATATCGAAAGCCCACGCTGCCTCCAATCTCCCATCGTCAGCCGCGTCTATCTCCAGCAGACGTGCATCTATGGCCTCATCGATCGAAGCCGCATCACCCATTAGCTCACCACCGAAAGAATATCCCCCACTGACCCCCGAGCATCTTAAGCTCAAGATGCGACTAGCTCCGCTTATTCAAGTGGAAGCTGCCTTGATCCGTAAACTGCTACCCCCAGATCAAGCCGAGGGTTTAGCCCGTTCCCATTTGACCGCTCCTCCGTTCCAACATGAAATCAGCGTCAACTCGAGCACGGGATGGAAGACCGCCTTCAACCGCCTTATGGGAAATTCTGGTGGTCGCAGCAGCTGTGATAGTATGGACTTGATTAATTGGTCAGACCCAGAAGATCCGGGAGTGATCTTGCATGCCTGTTCAGAAGATATGATAAAGCTCTGGGGAGATTCCACCATCAGAAAGTTGATGGAGATCGAAAAGATGCGACCCGAGGAGATGGCTGGATTGTGAGTCGTCGTTGGTTTCCCCTGCCTTTGTTGATGATTTATTTCGTCTGCAGTTTTTTAGATGAACTCTTGCGAGTAACGTCGCCTAAATATGTACCGACGGATGGTATCCACACATACACATACACTTTTGTACCTTTCTCACAAACTTTAATAGATGATATTCTTCGTGCACGATTAAAGACACTTGGTGTCTCTGAACACCGTTTTCAAGTCAAGACTGGTACGTAGATTCACCCCGCCTCGGAATTTAAATGTTTACAGGATTCTAGGGCAACTTGGCGCTTCTATGAATGGTGATTGGCGGGTGTTTGATGTTGGGGGTCAACGATCTCTTGTAAGTACTGCGTCAGATACCGTCTTTCTCTTCCGTCGCTCAATCACCCCGTAGAGAGGTATGTTGTTTTTTTTGCCTTCTATGAGAGAGGTGTCATCGTTCCACCAGCGGCATGGGCACCCTTTTTCGACGATATGAACGCCATCATATTCTTGGCTCCTATAAGTTGCTTTGACCAAGTCCTGCAAGAGGACTCCAGCATCAATCGGCTGGTTGGTTCACCTTCTCTGCTTCTATTCAATTCCTTGAGCTGAACCTGTACAGGCCGACTCCTTCCTCCTTTGGAAAAGCATTGTTTCTAATCCACTCTTGAAGAAAACGGACTTGGTGCTCTTTCTCAACAAATGTGATATACTGCGTGCCAAACTTGAATCGGGCATCCGCTTGGGTGACTACATCACCAGCTACGGCAACCGACCAAACGACTTCGAAAGTGCGAGTACATGTCAGTGTGGTTTTGATTCTGATATTGGCGACGGTGATGCATGTCCTGCCATCCGCAGACCTGAAGAAAAAGTTTGCTGGATTGATGAAAGAGCACGCGGGCGACAGGCCGTTCTATTGTCATTTTACCTCGGTTACGGTTCGTCAACGCTGGTATGGCTGCGGGGGAAAAATATTTTACTTGATTCGGCTTCTTACAGGATACGCAAGCTACTGCGCTAATATTACAAAATGGTGAGTGAGCACTGGTTATCGTGTGCAACCAAGTTGATCACATTCACTCAGTACAAGATACCATCTTACGAGATAACCTCAAGAAAAGCGCTTTGGTCGGATAACCGAAAGACGGTGCTGTCAATCACCGCACTTGCTTCCGACTTGATATGCTGGTACGCATCCACATCCAGGCATCTAGATGCCGGCTGCAGGGTATACATACTGTGCCTCACAATGGCATCTTGGAGATGACTCATACCTGCCCCTTTTTGTTCCCACCTTACACTACACAAGACTCCTCGGACAATCGACGATACCTCGCCGTTCAACGGCCTTGCCTGCCGTCGACGAGCGTGCTTCTTTGAAATCGAATTATCATGCATTTAGGTTAGGTCCCGATTTCCATGTACTACAACCGACCGCATTCTCGAATCGTTGATCTCGAGTTTCAGCGCATGTGTAGCCAGCGGTGAATTGTTTCACCTGGAAAATTACATATTTGCATGCAACCGCAGGAGAGTATGGGAGCGCGGAGCGGCGGAGCCAGCGCGACTTGTTGCTGGCAACCGTCACCGGAGCGAGATGGATTGATTCAGAGCGGCCGGAGTCCGGCCACCTCATATGAAGACCACGCGTGGGAACACGGGGAAAGATGTGCGACGTCGGTGACCGGTGAGGACAAATTGGGTTTGTGATTGAGATGTCTCATGTCCTCGGTGGTCACGAGCGTCGATACAACGGCAGCAATATTTTGCATTTTGTTTGGCCCGTCGAGTGTGAAACACTCGTCATCGCTATGACTGAAGGTCAAACAGGCTTTCCAGTGGATGAAACATGAGCGTGTGATCTTTGACGGGGAGAAGAAGCCATTCTAATAAATAAAGAAAACTACACGGCACTTTTCAAAAAAGATCGATGGTTACATGCAAAAGTCAGGGGTGAAATGATGAAGATGCGGCATGTGTTTTGGGCTGTTCTCTAATCGCCGAAACCGAAATCATGTCAATATATCGCTGGCGCGGTCAGTCCTCGGACGATGGTTCTGGGGAAAGTGTACAAGTCGGCTAGGATCGGCCATGATCACTCTGATCGGATGTGTCGGACATCATGTCCCAAACACTGCTATGAGCGTCGCTCCACGAGTCACAGCTGGAAGAGGATGATACACTGCTCCTTCGCGACATCCAGCCCAGACTCGCGGGCCCGGCGTTGGGTTGTTGTGGTGTCGTTGTGAACTGACTGTCGGGTGGATTCGAGGAAGCAGGGTCACCGCCTCCCTCGTGCAGTCGCCAATTGTCTTCGTTCTCGGAGTCAAACCAGGAACTCTGTGGGGAAGACGGCACGGGAGAAGGTGAGTGTGAGGATGGCGGACCCGAACTCGGGGATGGAATCGTTATTGGCGATTGCGGGTTTCCTTCGGACAGCCTGGTCGAGGGGATGGATGGCAAAGCGAGCGTAGGGCCACGCGCTGGTGACAGATCCAGGAAGGAGCGACGGTGTCGCCTCGATGCGAAGCTCGACTCGACGACGTGTTCCCATCCTTGATCGGCCTCGCGTGCACCAAGGCTATCTGCCATGTGCGCATCTTCCTCCCAGGTCACGACGACGGTGAGCCTCGGCGACGGCGGGGACGAGCCGCTGAGCGATGGCTCGCCAACCGAGGAGGCGTCGTCGGTGAGATAGTATGCGGGGTCCTGCCTTGCGCACTTCCCGCTCTCCCTCAACGTCTCCGTACTCGACGACATCCTCATCCTCCCATGTTTCTCCTCCCACCGAAGCAATTCTTCTCGCTCCCTCGAATGCCTCGTAAACATCTCGTCCCAAAATGAGACGACAGGCCCTTCCGGAACACCATTACGTTCTGCAAGCGACGATCGCAGCATCCACTCCGTGTCCAACATGGCCAGGTACGTCACGTCCTTCCATACGCCTGCCACGCCCTCTCCCTCTGGCTGATAGACCGAGCGCCGCTTCGTCCCCTCGTGAGCGAAGCCTGATCCGATGAACAGTCGCAGCGCCTTATCTTTGAGGGGCGTGTCGAGGACCGCCGCTTGCACGCGATGGAACCTGAGCTCTTCGAACGCCCATCGGAGCAGAAGCTGTACAGCTTCGCGAGCATAGCCACGGCCTTGCACGCCACGTTTTATGATGACGCCGACGTTGACTTCGCCCGCTGGGAGGTTGGCGGGGCTGGCGTGCAGGTAGATGAATCCAGCCGTCCGATCCTCGAGAGGGAGCGGTGGTGTGGATAACGTGGATCGGGGATCTAAGCCAGAGTCACGCGTGTGCGTACTAACTGCCAGAAGTGTGGCGGCCCTTGTCGAAGATGATGGGGTGGTTTGAGTGTCGTCGGTGACAGGGTCTGCCTTCTCGATGAAGATCTGAGCACAGAGAAGACATTCGTCTGCAAAGGAGGCGAGGTCTGGGGAAGATGCTTGGCCTGGCTCCACGGCGGTTCTCCTAAACAATTGCCACAGCTCCTGTTCCTCTCTGCCGTCGTGATCAAAGTTGACTCGCAGGGAAATCTTGTCTGATTGCAAGTTCATGTTTGTGGATCGCCTCGGTCTGTGTCGATCTCGTCAAGGACAGCGGAAGGGATGGGATGGCTGAGCGTTTGTCTTGCGGTTATAGAGAGTTTGTGTGATCGTATATGTATGTACTAGTACTTGCTGTGTTCCTAGCTAGTAGGCGCTTCGGAACGTACTATCTTATAGACTCCATGATCGCTTTTCACTGGCTACACGACTGATGAAATTTCATTGCAAGCGGGGGGGTCCGTACTTTGCGATACGCACTGGCATGTCTAGTGCGGTTTCAATTTGCCCTCGGGATGGACGCTGCACCTAGACTGACTTCTCCTAGGAGTCCTGGCAACGGTTGTGCGCAGAATGGATGCACAATTACGTCTCAAAGACACCGAGTTCTTCCAGGAGTTGGAGCAAGGATTACTTGTAATGACGTGTGTTCAAGGTGAAAGTGTACACGTCTCAGTGCCTCGTTCAATATTACGCAACCGAATCGATCATTTCTCATGAACCCACGAGGGGGTCTGTGACAGCAACTTTAATTTAATCACCGGGTTCCTGCCAGCCGCACACAGTCCACTGGCAAGGTGGCAAGGTTCACAGTGCCCTGCGTAATTTCGAATTCGTAAGTAGGTACAATACATATGTACGACGCAACTCCAACCCTACTAGATGACAAACTTGTACAGTATACTAGTGTAGCATGCCAGCCAGAGGTCCACATAATAGGTTCGGCTCGGAGCCAGTTCTCCTTAAAGAGGCTATGTTTTCTACATGCGAGAGCCAATCACGGAATTTGCTTGAAGCGTTGACGCTCGAGAGCGTTCTTCCATCTATGTAATACTGAACGCATGTCGTTGTATGTAAGAATCGACGGTCATTAACTTTGTGATCGTGGTGCTCATGTGTACACAGGATGGCGAAACACGAGGTGTGGGCCGTGTGGCATGGAGTCATGTGCGCAATTTGAACGATGCTACGCCGGCTCACAAACGGAAGATATCCCCATTGGTTGGACACAAGGTTGCGGCTGTTCTCGTGGAATTTGGAACGAGCTAGTCTCGATCTTCACTCGGACGAACGCGTCACTCCTTTGTCTTCCGACCGGATGTGAACGTCGATGCTGTACGCTGGCTCGAGCGATCCATCAAGGAAGAGATCTGCTGGCGATTGACCCAGGCATTCACGAGGCGGGTTTGCACATGACGGAAACATGATATCGCAAATCGGCTGGCTGGGATGTCAAGGTCGTCGATCAAACCACAGCAAGTAGTACCATGGTCGGTAACCAAGTGCTACAGTTTGGAGATAAACGTAAAGTAAAGATGAAACATACGTGTTAAAGAAAATATAAGAGCGGATCTAAGGATTAAATGTCAGGGGGACGAAGAGGACGATCCAAAGTCGACGTGACAAACGCGTATACGTCGCGAGAACTGGAGTAGCTGCTCTGCCTCGTAGTAATCGATATCATTACTATACATGTTACCACAGAACTCCAAATATTTCAAAGAACAAGAGGAACGGGATAGCATCGAGCGTACCGACTGCATGTGAGATACTTGGCAGCTCCCAGTGATGATCATGGTCTGCAAGGATGGAAGCGTCAATAATGTTGTGACGCAGGACAGGGCCATCACATGCGGCACTACAAATGTTTCCAACGTCCGGTGAGTGAGGGGTTGAGTACCCGTTTCATCACTCCAGCATTTCCGCAGCCGGAAGGACAAGAGTCTAGGGAAGTAGGCCAGGATGGCCAACACATCCCGGGCAGTGTCACAGAACATGAGTGAGAGATGCTGTAGTCCTTGGGTTTCCCCTCCTGGCAGAAGCCACTTGCCGTCAAAAGTTTTCACGGAGAGAGACAGAAGGGTGGGGAGACAACGCAGAAACTCAGCAGAACGAAGGTAAACCAACTGTTGACAAAAGAACGTCTTCAGCATTGGCATGTGGACTTTGCGTTCGAGGATGTATTTTGCTATGGAGGGTGAGGTGACCAGCGTGGACCAATGATGAGCATGTGATATAAAGACAGGGAGGATGTGGTCCCACAGCGAACCTGGACCTGGGGGTGTTGTAGAAGCCATTTCACGTTCTGGGGCATGAAGAAAGATGTTCAAAGGTTGGATCTGGGCATTGCGGAGCCACCGTTCTAGCATAGCCCGCAGAAGTTCATCCTTTCGAAGACTATAGTGGGGGATGCATAATTGTAAGGAAGA